>VSMD01013192.1:0-57264 GCA_008750895.1 Mirza zaza | reverse complement strand
TTTTTTATGGGTGTTAGGGAAATTGGCCAAAGTAGGTCATCCATTTTGGTAAGCAATTTTCCATTTGTGAATTTAGCTTGGTATTATGCTATAACTGGAAGCTTCATTTATTATAAGGATTAAAAGCTAAAATAATATTTAAAAGGCAGCTTGGAAAAATACATTTCCACAAAGTGAGAAAAAAATTCTTTGAAACAGGGCAAGGCTTTGTCGACCTTAGAAAAGTTAGAGTAGCATGGAGAAATATTATACAATGCCCTGGTTATTAAGAGTTTAAGTCATTCAACTCAATTTAGCAAAAATTTTTAGGCATTGCTAGGTTTAGGCACTAGAAATTAAGAGAATAAAATGCTTTATAAGAAAGGCAAATGTATGATTGAGAGAGAATAATAAGAAAAGAACAATAGAAGTCAGTTAAAACGTCAGGTTTCTGGTCTGAATGGTTTTACTATAGATGATAACAAACAGGAAAACCTACAGGTTTGGAGCAAGGAAATAAAATGAGTTCAAGTTTGGAAGTGGTGAGTCTAAGATGCCTTTAGACATGCAGCTGGAGATATTCACTGGGAAGTTTTGAAATACAAGGTAGAGATCAATTATAAATATTAGTTCTGGGGTCATCAACATGATAATTCGAATAGTGGGGGAGAATGTGAATGTCCCAGATTAAGAGAGGAAAGAGAATCTCAAACACTAACTTTTAAAAGAAAGCTTTGAGGCCAGGAATGGTGGATCACTCCTGTCATCCTAGCACTCTGGGAGGCCGAGGCTGGCGGATTGCTCGAGGTCAGGAGTTCAAAACCAGCCTGAGCAAGAGCGAGACCCCGTCTCTACTATAAATAGAAAGAAATTAATTGGCCAACTAATATATATAGAAAAAATTAGCTGGCCATGGTGGTGCATGCCTGTAGTCCCAGCTACTCGGGAGGCTGAGGAAGCAGGATTGCTTGAGCCCAGGAGTTTGAGGTTGCTGTGAGCTAGGCTGACGCCATGGCACTCACTCTAGCCTGGGCAACACAGTGAGACTCTGTCTCAAAATAAATAAATAAATAAATAAATAAAAATAAATAAAAGAAAGCCTTGAAAGAAAAATGCTGAGATAAAAGGATGAGAAAACCCAACAAGAATGGTGCCATGAAGGTCCAAAAGATAGTTTCAGAAAGGAAATGTCAAGGGATTAAAGTTGAAAGAAAGCTTATTAAGAAAAGAATGGGGAAAATATGTTTGTTGTATTTATCAGTTAATTAATTATTGGCATTGCCAGTTCAAATATGGGATCATGGATAGGATCTCTGTTCTATGGTTATACTGAGGAAGGGATGTGTAATCGTGACTGTGGTTTTCTGTGCAAATAAGACCATTTTGTTTCTATGTCCAAAATAGACAGGAGAGTGTTCTATGTTATTTGTACCTCCATAATATGATGAAATAAATTTAAAAAAAAAGAAATTTATTTTTATATTTTGGTTGAAGTAATGATTGTCATGATCCTTTTAAATTTTTCCATATAAATAAAAAAAAGGACCCATCATAAAAAAAAAAAAACCAAAAAAAAAAACCCTAAAAGCATTTTTTTAACCATCTTGTTAAATTGATGGATTAGCATTTGGAATAAAGTTTTCCTCATGAAGGCACTTAATTATAATCTCTGAAATAATGGTTAGATTTATTTCATTTATCCTCATTGCTCTTACCTATAGAGTAGGTATGATATAGGCCTTTTCTATTTTCCAAAAGTATTGGGAGTTTTTTTTTTTTTTAACTGTAATGTAATCAGAGAATAGCTTGTACAGAACAACTAAAATAATTTGAGATCTCAGTGGGCATAACCAGGAGTGTTCATTTAAGGAGAGTGTAAAAGGACACACCAATTCTCTTTGAAAGGTAGAGACAGACAATCAACATGAGCAAAATATCCAGCATACAAAGTATTCATTTGTAGCAGAGATAATATGACTGTGGAATGTGTTACCCTAAGTGATATTTTTGGCAGAAAATTAGAGTGGGAATCATGTCCACATTAGACACTGCCACCTATTTCCTACAGTCTTGCATGATGTCTGGCACTTGTTCAATGGTTAATTAGTATTTCTTGAATAAAAAAGAAGATCTACTCACTGACCCCAGAGGGTGCAGCAAAATCTATCTGTCTTGTGACAATCAGGATTAATCTCTTTATGCTCTTTACCACTGTTTACAGCAGTTGCCATAAGAAACCGAGGACTCCTAGTTCATTCCTCATTCCCTGTGCTCTCCCCATAAAACTCAACTTATTTATTTATTTATTGGCCCAACTCCCACCTCTCCTAAATTAAAAGTAAATTCCATCATGCCATCTGTAACTCAGGTCATTTTTCAGCAAAGTAGCCTACGTATACTCTCAACCTCTTCCCTGCAGCTTTCCTTCCCCTTATGACTGAATCATGGCTCTCCTGTGAGAACATGACTTCTTATGCAGCCCCTCAAGTGATGGGTGTTTTCTTTTTCACACATCTTATTCCATATGAACTTAATTTCAGTTCTAGAATATAGAACATCCTTTCTTTCCTTCCCAATATGTCCCAGGTTTGAATTTCACGTCATCAGACTACATCATCCATGACCCACTCTAGAGATTAGTCATCTATTCTTGGCCATTTCTCCTTATCTCCATCTAATTCTCACTTTTTCTAACACTGTTTGTGCTATTCCTCCACTCTTCCTCAGCCACCTACTCTAATAGTCATCCCCCAGGCCTATACTGCTCAGTATATTAGCCAATGGCTATATATAGGTTTTAAAATATAAGTTAATTGAAATAAATTAATTTCTTAGTTGCACTAGCCTCATCTCAGGTGTTCAAATAGCCACATGTGCTAGTGGCTATTGTGGCTGTATGACTATTCCCATTATCACATAAATTTTATTGGACAGTACTTCCCCAAACCATCTTATTTCCAGTAACCACATCACCTCCAAACTCTCAAATTCAAATATCCAACTCTGTACTTATTAACTTGTTTCTCTCTTATTTTTTCTAGTGACATGACTTTTATGACGTATATCTCATTGACCAAATGAAATATTTCATTATAACGAACATCATACCCTCATTTCCTTGTGAGCCCATGGTTCATCATCATAATCGCACCCTCACCAGCACCTTCAAATCACTTATTCTCTGGCATGGTCGAACTCACCTGGCAAAACTTCAAAGAAAAATGCAGGCTTCTTTTAGTACTTGTGCAGCTGAATGTGGTTGGCTGGAAAACAAAATTATATGAATGGCTTCTCATTATAATCATGACTATTATCCTCATAGGTCTTTTTGGTTGCCTGGGATTCCTATTATATTTTTCAAATCTTTTCAGTTTATCACTTCCTGAGAGGACAATTTCATAACTTTTCCCTCCCATGTCTTCTCTTCTTTCCTGTGAATAAAAATGGCTGTTCAAATTCCCAGGTGATGTCACTGTTCTATTTATACACTATCTCCTCTAACTAATCAAAGACATTGCTCCAGTACTTCTCATCTCTCTGTCTCTCTCCAGAATAAAAATATCCCCATCAACACACAAAATCACAAAAAAAACAAACAAAAATAAGCAATAAATAAAACCATTTCTGACTTTGCTTCTCTGTTTTCTTTTTTTTTTTTTCTTTTTCTTTCTTTCTTAGATTTTTTGGGTTTTGTTTGTTTGTTTGCTTGTCTGTTTTATTTTTGTTTTTTGTAGAGATGGGGTCTCACCATGACACCATGTTGGCCTTGCTGGTCTCAAACTCCTGGGCTCAAGAAATTCTTCCCCCATTAGCCTCCCAAATCACTAGCCTCTGTTTTTCTTTTAAAACTTTGTGCTTTTTGAAAATCTTAACAACTCCTGTCTTTTAGTTTCTCTTCTTTTATTCTTTCTTGAATGTAATCAATTCTGCTACTCTGCTCATCATTTCTAGAAAGTGCTCTTCTCTCACATGCTAATCACATTGCAAATACAATGATCAATTTGTAAACCTAATGTTTCTTGGCTTAGTAGTGACTTTGACGCAGAGGATCAAGTGAAAGACATCCATGTTGTTTAAATTCTGGGTGAAAATGCTTTCCTGTTTCTCTTTGTACTTTACTCACTTCTCTTTCTTATTCTCTGTTCAAGTTTCTCCTCTTCTCTCAGTCCTCAGAATTTTGTATTGCTCCAGTTGTCAGTCTTTGGAACATCTCTCTTCATTTTTATTAATTCCCTACTTGTTAACACATAAGCTAATGGTTTTAAATATCAAATATATGATAACAACCCTTACATTTTACAGCCTACTGAACATATCCTCTTGCATGAATAATACCGAACTCAAACTTAACATGTACAAAAGATGAATTCCTGATATTCCTCCCCATTCCTATTCCTCATATAGTTTTCTCCATTTTAGTAAAAATTAATCCCAGTTAATTAGGCAGCACTTTCCTAAATCTATTTACTTCTAGTAACCACATCACTTCAATATCCTCAAATTCAAATGTCCAACTCTCTAGTCACTACCTGTGTCTATCTTATTTATTTTAATGACATGACTTCTATGATAATTAACTCATTGACAAAACCAACCATTTCATTGTAATACATACTGTATCTTCTTTTTTCCTTATGGACAGCAACTTCCAGTTGCTCTGGCCAAATGACTTGGTGTCATTTTGATTCCTGATATACATACATATATATATCACTGCTCATATCCAAATAGCTAATCATTTTGGCACTATTTTCAAAATATCCAGAGTCAGACTGATTCTTGCTACTTTCATTTCTAATTTGATGAGTCAAACTACTAAAGTAGATTAACTGCAATTTTTCAATAACCTGTTAATAGTGCCCATTCATATATGACCCCCTCTCCCATCTACAAACAACACAGAAGTCAGAACAATTCTGCTGACGATAAACTAGATCGTGTTACTCTACTGTTTCTTTGCACATGCTCCTAAAGAACTATATCAGGCTTTCAAGTTCTTGCTGCTGTTGATTCTATGACTCTACCTTCTACTACTCTTTCCCTTCTTTCACTTGTCTCTAGCAATGCTGACCAACTTGCTGTTACTTCAACTTACCAGGAACATCTTTCTCTGCCTTAGTGGTTTTGAATCTGCTGTATCTCTGCTCAGATGTCTACACGGATTGCAGCCTCATCTTCCTGTACTTTGCTCAAATGCCATCTTCTCAGGAGGTAGCCTCCAACCACCTCATTTAAAACATGAACTTTCTTCCTCGTCCTCACGGCCCATGCTTTGTTTTTCCCCATATTACTTTCTATTAGTTGAAACATTATATGTTTCATTTATTTATTTATCTCCTAATTCCAGAATGGAAGATCCATGAAAACAAAATTTTATTTATTTAGTTTTCTTTCTTTTGTTTTCCTCATCTAAAATTGTACTCGGTACCTGGCACATAATGGTGCTCAGTAAGTATTTATTTTAAAAAGACATACATTTATAAATAATGGCAGTGTAAATATACAGTAAGAGAAGCAGGTGTCGATGTCACATTTCAAACTGAAAGTACAAACATCACAGGAGAAATCAATGTGACTCTGCTTTATCACTTGATTTCCTGCCCTAAAAAAAAGAATTAATTGCTGAAACTTCGCAGTCCTAACCTATGTCCATGCACAAAATAAATTTTCTTCCAAAAATATGATTGATGATGAGTGAATTTTCATATAAGACAATATTATTTAACTCACAACTCCTCACTTTTACGTCCTTTCTAGGTTAGCTTTAGGTTTCATTAAAAAATAAAAAGCATGTTGTTATAAGCACAAGGAGGTGATAATGTTTGCTGAAAAGTTTCCTTTTTTACCTTTTGAACTTCTATTTTTACATAAATGCATAAATCAATGTAGCAGTCACCTAATCAAGGGTTTATTGGGCAGATAAGGATGACATAGAATGATGTTAATATAATATATTGTTTACTTAGTACATCAATATTGTATTTATTTTCTTTGGTTTTAAGTTATTATCAACAAATTAACATTGTAAATATTTGAAGTGTGAATGTGATGTTTTGATATGCAAATGTATTTTGAAATGACTCCTCTAATCTGGCTAATTAACCTATCCACCTATCCATCACCTCACATATTTATATTTTTTTCCTGTGAACACTTAAGGTCTACTTTGTTAGCAAATTTCAAATATGCAATGCACTATTATTAACTATAGTTAATACTATATAGTAATATTAACTGTAGTACATTAATATTTTAATAAATCTAGACAGATGGAAAACATATATAATCATCCTGATTAATTTCTAAGTAAAACTTTAGAAGCAATTTTTTGGTTACATTAGAATATATAATCTAAAATTTTTATTTTAATACTATTTTTCTCCACTCCATATGTACAGAACCTAAATCCTTGCAAAATCCTTTGTTCTCTAACAGCTTTATTGTTATTGCTACTTTTCTGGTTAAAATTAATTAAATGAGTTATATTATTTCTGAATGTCTCTATGACTTTTTTGCTTCATTCCTTCTTATAATTTTTAAATTTCCCCCTCCAACTTCACTGGTACTGAGGAATAGGAATCAAATTGTAAGATTTCTTTTTATCTATTCATATAAATCTAGACATATATGAATATATAGTTTTATATACAATTATAAGCACCACAAGTTGTCACTGGAAATGTCCTTTTTGAACTAAGATAGTAATTGCATGATCTTTCCAAGAAGAAATGTCCTATTTAATAAAGGTCACTGCCATTAGTCATTTTATTAGTCACAAGTCTCTGATTTAAATTACAAAAGTACTAATCCAAAAAATTCACTAATATTTAAAATTTATGGATATAAATTTTTCTATTGTAGAATTTACTTATAATCAATATCCTGAGATGATTTCATTATAAATAGCATGCTTTGTAAAGGTCAATAGATATGAATAATTAGGTATCTAGATCTATATCAGAAGAGAATGTATAGAAAGATAGAAAAAAGAATGGGAACAAAGCAATGAGTAATACCCATTAAGACATTTCAGGCAGAAGAAGTCAGTTGAAAGGGTTTGAAACACATGAAAGAAGATAATACATGGGAAATGAATTGTAAATGAGAGACTCTGTAGGAGCCTATAATGGTAAAGTGATGAAACATTGATTTAAATCTGTGAGAATGAAGATAAGGTAGAATTGACCGATTTGAGATATTTTTATTTAAATAGAACTGAAAGAAAAATGGGCAATAATAATTCTGGAAGTTCTAACTTTAGAAATCTAGTAACATAAATTAGAAGGAAAAAATAAAAGTTTTGAGAAAATTTGAATTCGTTTTTAACACATTAATAAAGTATTATTATTATGTTAGGTAAAATTGTATCAACATATATTTTTGCAATTTGTAAGTGTATGTTATTATACATGTATCACCATCACCCCATTATGTTTTATGTCTGAGAAATAGTACCCACCAAGTAAAGATCCCCTTGATATCAATCTGAGGAAAGACTATCCCCTCTCTCTCTTGGAGAGACACAGTGCACAATAGAACATCATTAACGCTGATGACTCTGTAGTTCAAAGCAAAACCTGTCTACTTTGGTTTAATCTGGCATTTCCCAGACCTCTTAAATTGCACCTCGATTTTATGAGAGTCCTATTAACATACCTAAATTAGAGTTTTGAGGAACAGCTTTGAAAATCCTGTACATTACCAAGTCAGCATGCCTTGGTTTTCATCCTGTTACCTCAGCATCTGACGGACTCTGTATACAAGATGTTTGACCATCCTGCACATACTCTGAAACACAATGCCTTCATTCAGCTCAAGCTGACTAAGCTTGTTCCAGGCTCTGGGCCAGGTCTGAGGATTCCACAGCAAAGAGTTAGCTCTGGACTCTTGGTGCTTGTCTCCCATAAGGGGAAGACACCTGCTTGTCACTACACAATCCCCAGGGCTTTTCCTTTCATTAGAGTCCACTCAAGGCTTTTACCAATGCAGACAAGAAAAAAATGATCATTTTTCTACAATGAATCCTAAGACCAGCTGAGAGATAGCCCTGAGAGCGGGACTAGCTAAATATTAAGCGGGGTCAGTGCAAAATAAAAATTTAGGGCCCCTTATATAAAACTCAAGGGCATGGGTTCCAAAATATAAAGCTTTTTCCTTTAAAAATATTGTATTATATATAAAACATAACGGGTGATAGTGATACATGAATCAGGTGTTTATCATTTTAGGTTTGAAGATTCTGTACAGCATCTTGATGCAAGCTTCTGTGTATATTTGATATAACGAGCTTGGAGTTTGAAGGCAAGTTCTATCTGCTGATGACTCCCCTAGCAATACAGCCAATCCAGACTTCATATTTTAGCTCCAGAAATTTATATCCCATTGTTTATTGGATATTTTTACTCAGATGTCTCAGACATCTAAAACTTAATATTCCTTAAATTGAATTGATTACCATTTCCTCACATCCACCCTTTTCCTAATATTCCTTAGCTTGAATATAGCACCGCCACCTCTCAAGAGCTTTAAAATAAAAATACTATGACTCCTTCTTCTCAAACCTTCTCAGCATACTTAATCATGCATTTACCTTAAAAATTCCTTATGTATAATCTTGTGAACCTTTCACTTGACTGCATCTCTAAATTTCATGGCCCTTGTCCAGCCTACTATC
The DNA here is from genome assembly GCA_008750895.1 of Mirza zaza. Classification (NCBI taxonomy): domain Eukaryota; kingdom Metazoa; phylum Chordata; class Mammalia; order Primates; family Cheirogaleidae; genus Mirza; species Mirza zaza. Next base: position 48,611 of record VSMD01013192.1, on the reverse strand, counting down.
CTCTCTGGCATAAATTATTGTCATATCCTATAAATTTATATTCTTGCTTTACCCCAATCTACTTTCTATTCTGTAGTGAGAATAGCTTTTCAAAAGCTGCGTGAGAAATCATGACAATCACCTGCTAAAGCCTGTCTTCTTATCTATATTCAGTATAAAGGCTAATATTATATTCTCTTTTACAAATTTTTCTAAAATCTAGCATACACATACTTGTTCTTTCAGTCTCATTTTTCAAACCATGTTTGAAGGGCCAACCATTCTTTGAACCTACCATGTTATCTTTCCTCTTTTGATTTCAAGCAAAGGAAGAAACCATTTTCCTTACTATCATAAACTTTGTTTTTTTATTGCATGGATAGTTTCTATGTTTCTTGCATAATTAGCACAAATTGCTTCCTCTGGCAGGTCTTTTCCACTAAGTCGAATAGGTTAGGTCTTCATGCTTTATGTTACTGTGAGAGTATGAATTATTAACTCAGTTAGGATGGAGGCCACCACTGCACTATAAACATATCATAGAGCTGGGCACACAGTAGGTGCTCAATAATTTCTGAATTGATAAATAGATGAGATTATGAGTAGGGGGGTTAGTGATACAGCTGTATAGTTATTTGCATAGGCAATAGTTTTAACCATGAACTCTAATTAGTTTTTTCAGAGCACAAATTTTAACAATGTCAAAGAATGAAAACATTGAGAACATCAATATATTAAGAGAACTCAGAAAATAAAATCCTTAGAAGTCATGGATTAGGAATAAAGAGGCAAGACAAAAGTCATGAGAGAATAATATTGTTACAGAAGTCAAGTGAAATGATATAAAGAAAGATATACAACTATGATGTATCTATAAAAATTAAATAGAAAAAAGATATAAAGAAGAAAAAGAATTGTCAAATGATTAAAAAAAGAATGTAAAAAAAAAATTTAAAAGGCAGTTGAACTTTTACATTCTCAAATTTTAGTAAGAGTAATTAGAGTGTAATTATGTAGAAAGACACCAAAATGTAATAAGTTACATGAAGAAGATGAAGAAATAAAAGCTAATCTATCAAGAAACAAGACAGAAAAGAAATAAAACAGAAAATTGTGATAAAATTTGATCAAATATAGACAAACGTAGAGCCTGATGGGATGGAGAAATTTGCGAAGGTCATTATTCAAAGCCTCTGTCTTTCTGTATAGTGACATACCCTTTTGCTAAGAATGATGGAAATAATTGTAAAATGGAAATTTATAGACAGCAGTTTAGATTTTAAAAAGCCTTAATTTTTCACAAAGTCCACCTGCTATCAGAGTTAGAATACCATTTGATCCAATTATAGTTTATTTAATAACTAACTACATAAACATTAATTATAATTTTATGAATATCTCTTTCAATGTACCTAGCATATTCCTTAGAATATGACAGGTATATTATCTCATTTATTCACTACTGAATACCTAGTGCCTAGCATCAGGGGCCAAGAAGTTTCTTGTGCATAAATTTAAAAAATCTGGAAAAGTCTCCTCAGTGTACTTACCAACGCACTTGGTTTTATGTTATTATCTAGTAAAAAAAAATTCAGTGGTTTCCCTATGACCTCAATTTTCCAGTTTCTGGGTTCCATTATAATTATAAAACATTACTCCTCGGCCTACTCCTTAGTTATAATAATTCTGTTCTCCAGAGAGCCTTATTTTCCCTTTTATCACAAACTCACTCTCATTTCTATCCTTCTAACATACATATTTATCCTGTGTAGAAGATGGATTTTCATCTTCTCCATCTACAACATCTCAGTGTCTCCACTGTTCTGGATTTTAATTTTTTGTATCTCTTTCAAATTATAGTTTTCACTCTTTTTGGCTTCTAATAATTTTCATATTGCCTTGCATTGTTATTTATTTCATCAGTTCATGTTCTGATCACCTTATAGACGCAGGTGCAGATTCAACTGAAATTTTTGGAACGTCGACTGTTGAATACAGTTCTCTGAGAGTTGATTTATTAAAAACGATAGCCATGGAGTCACAAGCTCCATAACTTTGTTTTCCTCTATTGAAATTTAGCTCAAAATTTAGGAAGAGATAATTATACTCTTTAATGTTTCAGACCGCTTTGCAGATATGGAACCCCAAGGCAACGATGGCCTGCCGCAGAGCGGTGAAGTGGCAGCAACGCTTGCAGTAGACAATGGTGGGCTGTCAGGGACCACAGTGATGCTAGGTGCTTCCAAAGCATAACAGATGTACTCGCAGAGATTCAGAGGTACTGGTCAGAGACCGTATAGTAACTGACTTCAGTTAATCCCAAGTGTTGATAAAAATATGCTTTATGGATTCCCAAAACTTTTCAAGTTTTCGAAAACAACTCACGGGGGTAAAAGGTAATGAATTTTATATTTGTTATAACTGACGACTATCGTAATGAGACACTCAATGAAAACAGGTTACGTTTGCATCAATTGTGGGTGAAAAATACAGATGGGGAACCCCAGTTTTCTTAAACATTAAAATTTCTGAGATGTATATCTAAGCCCTAAGAGGTAGATCAAGATTTGAACCTAGGAATTATAACCAGTGGAGCTTGCCAGATTAATTCTGGAGAAAACTATGTCTTATAATTATTATATGAATCACCTCCCAATACAGAGTAGAATGCAAAGAAAATAGGATAGGAGAGACTCATAGCTACTAAGTTGAATAGACTTTGATATGTAATATCCATCAGTAGTTTTGCAAGTGAAAGGGACAATGTGCAAAGGAAAATAAGTAAAAGATAAATGTTCTGAAGGGCATAACATAAAAATATTCACAAGAATAATGAAGTATTACTGTCTTATTATGCTATTGATTTGAAAGTCACTGTGTCTTTTCATCAGTATATACTTAGATTCTTCATGTTTCAAGCCATTTTCTAAAATTAATCCTTATATGGATTTATAACTAATTTTTATTCCTAAATTGTCTAAAAGTTATCAAAAATTAAAAATGAGATGTTTCTATTGCAATCTCTATGTCTTTAAATTAATGAAGTAAAAAACAAGGAGGAGACAAATATACTAATCAGGATATGAAAAGACTATTTAATGAAAGTAATAAAGATATTCTTATATAGTAATAATTCTGTAACCCATTCTCTGCAAAAGAATAATAACTTTTTCTCTTGACTTTTTAATATTTTTGCTTTTTAAATTATTAATAGTATTTTATTCTTTCTATTTCCAGCCTTGCTTAAAACTTTAGTTTTTACTAATAACTAGAAAAGTAAATACAAACTTCACTTTATAATATTTTTAATTATTGTCAATTATATTTTATGAGATGATGACTATTAAGCTAGCTGAAATAAAGTAAAATGATCCAGTCATAATCTATTTATGTTATAGCTTGATGAGAATGCATAGTGACTTCCTACAATGCAATATGTGTTATTTTGTATGGAGTTATATATGCATATGATATATATGCATATATTTATGTATGCATGTATGTGTATATGTTATAATCTTTCCATTTCATTTAGTATATTCTATTTTCAAAGGAAGCCTTTCCTTCTGTTTACTTGTGATAACTCACAATATGTTAATGCATCAAAATGTGTGACCACCAAGATATCATTTCTATAGTGTAGTTATACTGAAATTGGGCCCTAAATCATAAGCAAGAGCAAGAGATTATTTTAGAAGACAATGCTAGATCCACTTACCTTAGATGCACTGAATCAGAAACAGACATTAAGACCCAATAATCTGTGAAAAATCTATATTTTAAAAACCCTTCCAGGTGTGTGATGCTGAGGCATGCTAAAGTTTGAGAACTAATACTGTATGGAACAAAGAAAAATCATTCCATTTGGCTTCATATAAGTATTTTCTGGATATTAAATCCTGATTTTTCTATGTAACTTTTATTTTTCCACAAATATCACCACTCCAAAGATTTTTTTTTTTAATGCATACATTTTATCTGGGAGATTTCAGCCACTCCTTTGGATTCACTATTCATGAATATCAGTTTCCTTGAAATATTTCCCTGCATCTCCTTACTCCCTTTTTAAATCCCTCTAAATGGCTCCTACATTTTCCAACTAATCAAGCCACAAATAAGATAATGATTTTTGATTCTTTTTCATCTTCTCCCATTTATCTTTTGCCTACATCTGATAAGAAAAGAAGTTTTAATGAATTTCTATCTTTTTTATCTTAATATAATTCCTTATTTGTTCAAGTCTAGGATACACAGAAGTTATTACACAATATCTAATCTCCACCACTGCTAAAATAGAAAACCTACGAATTAGAGGTAAAATGTACATAAAGTGAAACGCAAAATTTTCACTGTAAAATATAATTATCTTTAACTAAACACTCTCTTATCAAGTATAGTACTTTTCCTTCAAGCCCAAGAAGTTCTCTTTTCCCCCTTGTGGTCAATCAGCCACACCACTAGAGGTTACTGCTGTTCTGATATTTTGTTTTTCACATTCAAAAAAAAAAAATATATATATATATATATATATAATCCCTTTTAGAACCTTATATAACTAAAATCATGCACTACATACTCTTTTTTTTTACATTTTTTTTATTTCAGCATACTATGGGGGTAATGATTTTAAGGTTTCAATAAATGCCCTTTCCCCCTCCCCCCAACATACTCTTTTGTTTTTGAGATTCATGCCTACCTGTGCATGTGTCATTAATTTGTTCCTTTTTATCCCCAAGAAGCATTGTGTTATAGGAATATACCACCTCCCCCACCTTCGATCACAACCAGAGCCACAAACAACCCCAAACTTTCACTTTAGTTTATCTTTGTGCCTCCAAGTACCTGTCATGCTTGGTACTTGCTTCATCTGAGTACTTTCAATATCTGATGAAAGCCATTATGACATAATGATTAAGTGTATTAATCTAGAATAAGCACATCTGAATGTGAACTCTGATTCTCCAATTCAACTGCTTCTCTGACCTTAGACAAGTCATATAAGCTGTCTGTCTCATATTTCTTAATAGACATAATAAGTACATCATTAAATTGTTGCAAAATTTACAAAATTAAAAACACATAAAGCATGATCACAAATATATTGACTCAAAATTTTAGCTATATTATTTTATTATTAATATACGTACTATCTAGTTAGCTGTGTACAACATTGTTCATTAAGCATCCTATGGGCAGAGAACATTGTTTTTCTATAACTCAATATGATATGTGCCCATATATGTTTGCTCAAGGAATAAATGGATTATATTATTAGAGAGAGTACAGGAGGGTAGGAATGATGGCAACCCAGCATGTATTACTTATATTCCACTGTTGAGAATATAATTTATCTGATTTATTGTGAAAATATTGCAATTGTCTCTCAATACTCATTCTCCCCTTCTTTGTTGTGGCCACATAGTTCTTTGAGGTTTCTGGGATAGCACATAGTACTATGTGGAAAGAATCACCAAGAAGTCTGATTAAATATACTGTAGGTTTAGTTATCAGTGTTGACTTTGAGAATGATGCTGCAGAATTAGGCCAGCAGAGTATTACCGACTTTTCTACAACCAGAAAATTACCTGTGGTATTAAAAATTATAACCATAAAGTCCAGCCAGATCCATGAGCAGATAAAACTATAGTCACGAACATTCACCATCGGTGGGCTCTTATGATCAAAAAGTTGATGCTGAAAACTCAGATGTCCTCCTAGTTGGACTTGCCAACGGAAACTGAATAATTAGCGGAAGAGCGGCCTTTGCCTCGCTCTGTATTCTATACTCCACTTTGAAAGTCCCTGAGGTAGAAACATTTAATTATCCATAACTGTTACTACAAAGGTGTCTTCAGAATTTTGCGTTTATATTTTCTTTTTATTTATTTATTATTTATTTCAGCATATTATGGGGGTACAAATGTTAAGGTCACGTACATTGCCCTTGCTCCCCTCCTCCCCCTTCGAGCCAGAGCTTCAAGAATGTCCATCCTCCAGTTGGTGCACATCACTCTCATTATGGGTGGGTGTTTATATTTTCAACCTCTGCAAGGCAAGACATCCTTGACACTGAAAGTATTTTGAAAGGAATGCTGAGCACCAGTGCACTTGATTCTGTACACAAGGTGATTCTCAATTTGACAATTAGTAGACTGTATTTGGAAGGTTACCAAACTCTCTGAGTCTAAAAGATAACTGTTTAATATCATAATAGTCCCAGTGCAGTGAGTGATTATTACATATGGATAAGTTAAATGAATGATAGAAATTACATGAGGAGTAGGAGGAAGGAATTGTGAGTACGTAGTTAGAAATTACCTGCGCTATACATGAAAAGGAACATGTTATATCAAAGTGGACTTAGCTTGGTTAAAAGTGTATACTGGAAAATCTTAACATCTACAAAAATTAAATAACAAATAATGACTACCATTAACATGAGAGGACAAAGTCTGTGTGATTCCAATTCTTCTAAATTATTGAGACTTGTTTTATGGCCTAGCTTATACTTTATCTTCTTGACCACTCCATTACACTAGAGAAGATTTATATGCTACAATTGTTGCTTGTAGTGGTTTATAAATATTAATTAGTTGGAGTTGTTAGTTGTTGGTCTTTTTCAAGACTTCTATATCCCTATTTATTTGCTGTTTTTTCCATGAAATATTCAACTATCCTATAACTGTTACCAATCTCTTTGTTCTTTAAATTCTGTTAGTTTATATTTCATGTATTTTTATAAGTTTTGATATTAGGTACATGTATCTTTAGATTCGTGATGTCTTTCTTGCTGTTTTTGATTTAATGACTTTACTATGATGATTACTACAACATGCCTTTTGTTATCTTTGTGAATACTGCACACTCTGAAAGCTACTTTAGTATGAATATAACTGGCCAGATTTCTAATACTTAGAGCTTTCATGATAATCTTTTTAATATTTTTACTTTTAATGTGTATTTTATTTTAAATGTATATCTCTTCTTAATAGCACATTGTTTAATTTTGCTTTTTATCCACTTTTTCTGTTTTAATTGAGATGGTTATCTATCTATATTTAATGCAATTTTATGTGATTTGGACTAACTCTATCACTTTGCTATATGTTTCCTATTTTTTACATCATTTTTATTTTCCCTTTGTCCACTTGTGAGGATTAATTTTATGTGCTAATTTGAATAGCAGATGGGGTGCCCAGATATTTGGTCAAACATTATTGACCAAATGTGTTCCAGAATTAGGCAACCATTATTCCAGATGTTTCTGTGAGGGAATTTTTCAATGGCATTAATATTTAAGCTAGCAGAATGAGTAGAGTAGATTGCCTTCCCTAATGAGGGTGGGCCTTATTAAGTCAGGTAAAGGCCTGAGTAGGGTGAAAAGCTGACCCTGTCCTGCATAGGAGGGAATTCCTCCTGCCTGACTGCCTTCTAACTGGAACACCAGCTTTTTCCTGTCTTTTAGCTGGAACTACATCATTAGCTTTCCTGGATCGTCAACTTGCAGACTGATCCTACAGAACTTGGGACTTGTCAGCCTCCATAATTGTGCAAGCCAATTCTTTATAATAAATCTCTCTCTTGATAGATAGATAAATAGATTGAATCTGTTTCTCTGGTGAATGCTAATACACCACCTATCCTGTAATCATTTGGCTGATTTGAGAAATGTTTTATAATTTGAATTTATCTCCTTTAAAGTCTTTTAGATATTCTATCTATCTATCTATTTTTGTCTGTATCTATTTATTTATTTATCGTAGTGGATGCTCTAGGATTCACAATGTGCATCTGGTAGATTCTATTTATGTTACTGAGACTTTTAGAGTGTTTTCCATTTCTTCTCCCTCTTTTCCTGATTTTAATTAAGCCTTCTTAATAATCACATTTTCTTCTCTTTGTATTTCTGGATCACATGGAATATTTGTAAATCTGGCCTTTCATACTTTAAAGAGCTGAGCTTTTGTTATTCCAGGTATCATACACATATAGGGTTATTATACTCAATTGAATAAATAAATATCTCTTTCATCTATCAGAAATGAATTACCATAAAAAATTTCCCAAATGTTACAAGTTATTTGAAATTTTGTCTATTTTCTCTCTCTTATGGTCTTCATATCCACCCACACTTGATTTTAATCCCATTACCATTCCCTTATTTTAAATTCTAACTTTGACTTAGGCTTCTCTGCCACTGTAAGTTTGTGAATTTTCTTACCATCACATTGAAAGAGTTGCAATTCCAATAAAACAAAACAAATTGCAATAGATTCTTCACATTGTAAAAAAAATTATGTCGAATATGCCTCAAGCAAAGGCTGAACAGAAATTTTTGACAAGGTGCTGTCACTTCAAATGACATTTCAAATTATATTACATAGGTTTTTAAAACAGTTTACAATGGTATTGTCATATACAAAATTTTAGTTACACGTATACACATATGTAAACTTACAATATTTTTAATGTTGCCAAGCCATTATTAAATATATTATACCTATTTAATGTGAGATGTCTCTGATGGCTTTGCTTCTGTTTGTTTGTAATTGAGCAGAGAAACTCTAAGTAAATTATCCATTTCATACCTTTACATACCAGTTTCCACTGGCATCAGTCCTATCATTATCTTAATATGATTTTCAGTCACATTCAATAAAAATAAATGGCAGGATCATGTACTAGGAAAAGTCCTGAACTAAGCAGAAGAGTTTTTCATCCACTTCTGTTTTGTCTTCTCTGAATTCAGCTCCTTCACAATGATGGTTTATTCCTTTATATCAGCCACATGACCCTGCAACTCTTTCTCTAGAATTTTCTCTTATAAAACTATCCTGTACAATGTTGTCAGCATAATCTTCCAGCACCTCAGAGTTGATCATGTCATTCTCCTACTCTATCTAAAATAGTCTGTGACACATTTTTGCCTGCAGAATAAAATCCTAACTTCTGGTTCTGACATTGAAGAATGTATACAATCTTGCCCCCAACTTCCCTGTGCAGTATGTTTTCCATTATAATATCTCCTGTTTCCTATGCTATATCCAAGGAAAACCCCCATCTTAAGTGTATTTCCCTGCATCATTTCATTTGTTTATATTTTTCCCTAGGGCTGGAATATTGTTCAAATTTCTTTGTGTCTTGAAAGGTTATTCTGTTTTTCTTCTGATGAAGTATAAGCCGGGTCTAGAATCTTTATTATACAGAAAAAAAAGCTGTTTTTAGCAAAAATGTAAAAAAATAAATAAATAAATGATATCAGACAATGAAAAGGAACAATTTATTGTTTCATAGAACTGAAAAATAACACCAAAGTTTTCTCTAGCAACATCTGCCTCTAGATACCCAAACTATATTAGCAGTCTAAACTTCTCTTTGCCCCAATCTCTTTGCTCTTTTTTTTTTTTTTTTCCTAAATTGCTTTTACTCTCAGAAGAGCTCTGTCAATGTGATGGATTTGGAAGTTGCAGACTAATGGTCTCAGTAGTGTTTGTTTTTTCAAGAGCTAGACTTGGACCTCATTGGTTAGACTTGGGTCATGTGCTCATCTTAAAATAACCAATATGCCCAAGGAGGTATACACTATTGATTGGTTTGACCCTTGGTCGTGAGTTTATTTTTAGAGCCAGAAAGTGGGATAGGGAAGGGACAGTGAATTTTACTTAGATCACATGGACTGAAGGTGGGTTAGAGATGATTCCTCAAAAGAGAACCGGAATGCTATTACTAGAAAGGAAAATAGATTAAAGTAGAAGGCAGAGTCTGTTATGGATGGCTTTTCGTATCACTGAGGAGAAATAATGCCTTCATGTCTCTTACGATATAAGGTATTCACCCAGGTAATATATCCTACTCTACTGTTATTATAACATATAATTAACATTTACATTTCTTTTTGGGTGTATGACTTTTAAAAAAAATTGTATATAACCCTCACTCTAACATTTTATTTATGCACTTAGAACATATTTAGTTATTGATTAATATTTTATTAATTTAAAGTTTTGTAATACTTTTAGTTATTAACAATGAATAATCTTAACTGATAATTATTGCATAAATATATTAAAATTCCTATTGTAAAGATGGACCACAGCAGCATGTTGACTTCCATATTTCTTCTGCTAAGAAGCATATGATATCCTTGACCTTCTTTTCCAGCAAAAGTTAGTTGCTTGCAAACTTTAAGGAAGCGCCAGCAATAATTGTATTTTGAATGAATGAGGGAATAAGCTTATCATGATTGGTATGAGTTTCATGTGAGATTTTATTTTATATTAGAGCTAGTTATAAGAGTAATGGCTTGTGAAAATATGTGGCATTCAGAGAACATTATGATAAAGTAGTAGCTGGTATGAGACATAGTGAAAAAATAATAATAATAGCTGACTTGATTGTATGGAAAAAGGATTGGTTAATGAGAGTATCTACTAGAGAATTCTTGGTTTGCCTTGGTATAATTATTAATGGTTCTTCTTGTTCCTTTCAAAAATGCCCTGGGTTTTAAGGACAATTTATGGTGAGTCTATTTAAGCAGCATTCTTGAATCCACAAGTCACAAAGACACCCTTTGTACCAGAGGGCTCCAACTCTAAAAAAAAATGAGACAATATTTTTATCTTCCTGGCCTATAATTGATCTATATGAACCAATAAGAGCCAATTCTCTAGTTCACATGTGAGAATCTTGAGAATCTTTGTAAAATTATAAGTTTTTACTTATCTATTTTTGAGCATTATTTGATGGATGATTTAATTTGCTGTTATCAAATATTGGAATATTTTTGTCATTCTTTATATTTTCTGATATAAATATATTTCTAAAAAGGAATTACACATATATAATTTATAAGACTTCTTTCTCTACTTTCCAAGTGAAATACTGGGTCAATAAACTGTTCTTTTAACATGAGAATACCAATATTGTGTCCTTAAAATGAATTTGCATGTTTTCTTCCATCTTTATTGAGGTATAACTGACAAATACAAATTGTATATATTTAAGGTGTACAACACAATGAGTTTATATACATACACATTGTGAAATGATTGCCACCAAAAAAGCTAATTAACATATCCATCACTATGCATAGTTATTCTTTTTTTTGGTGTGTGTGAGAACACTTAAGATCTACTGTTTCAGTAAATTTCAAGTAAACTGTAGGAATGAGGGAAAACTTGCCCTTTTCCCTGAAAGTTTGTTAAAAGATCAAATCACAATTAACACAGATTAATAAAAGAAGGAGGTTTATTTACTGTGCACACAGGAAGAATTAGTGGCAATCATTATGCTATACATTAGATCTCCAGAATTTACTCATCTCATAACCAAAAGTTGTACCCTTTGAACAAAATCTCTCCATTTCCCGCACCCTTCAGACCCTGGAAACCATCATTCTACGACTCTGCTTTTATGATTTTGATGCCTTTAGATTTGACACGTAAGTTTACAAGTTTTAAAGGAAACAGATATAGAATGTTATTTTTTCTCTGAGTTGTGCTGGTGTAAAAATGTTAATGTGGAAACGACTGTAGATATTTAAAATGCATTTTAAATGATCACTTTATCTGATTCTGTTTTCAAGAAAAACGAGAACAAAGAGGAGGCCTCAAGGTCATTGATACCACTTTCTACAGCTTGTTCTTATCTGTTCAGATGACCGCTAGAAGCAAAGGAATTCTATTTTGTAAGTACTCAAAATAAAAGAAGAGTATTTGTCATACATTTACTTAAACACCCAATCATAGGCATGTGAATATGAAATGTGAAATGAGCTTGACTTAAAGGTAAATCTGTAAGTGGAAATTGTTTACAAAATCTTAGTGAAAGTACACGAATCATTAAAATCTAAGGATTACTCAAATCACTTCATACCCAATATTTCTCATTTGGTGAGGGTTTTATTTATCACATTGTTAATTGTTATTAAGCACAAAACATAACAATCTATCAAAATGTGTTTTATTAAAACATAATCAAGTGATTCTGCACTCCAAGAATTTTAGTGTTCCTGATGAGCAGAAACTACAAAAACGCTGGACTGAGCTTGATGTAGCTGTAGATAAAATGGGTTTCTGCTGTCCTAACATATTTTACTTATATCTGTATTACTTAGACTTTAAGAAAAGAATTCATGTTGGACTATATTTAGTTGGAGCCATAAGTACTTCCTAAGATGGAAGAACAGATTTTCTAAAATGGATAATACCCTGTTATTCTTAATTACTACATCAATAGTGGGCCTTAAACTAAAGGTTAAAAAAAATTCCCCTAGTTTTCAATTTGGAGACAATGTGGCCTAGGTGGTAAGCAGAGGGAGATTGAGGCCATGCCTATAGCCTTGGATGAGGAGTGCATGACTCTGGAACTGAAGGAAGTACTAAGACAGAGATGATCCTGAGAGTGGTTGGTGCCCATGAGGTAATATTGAGTTATCCTCCAGAAGATAGTAGCCTTTTATTATTCTTGAATATTCCGTGAAGTCTCATTATCAGTCACTGTGGCATCTCTGCTGAACTCTGAGGAATTAAAGAGAAGGGCCTATCTCATACCAGTTTCGAAGACAAGGATAGATCCTTCTTACCTACCTCAAAAGTCTTTGGGGCAGCCACAGAGGGAGGCAGTAATCTTGTGGGGATCAAAATGGCAAACCAGCAATGAGGCTAAGCCATGGCGGTGGAGAAGCCATTACTGACCTTCTGTGGAAGGCAGTATGTGCTCATCCCAGAAATGACTGAGAAACTCTCTGAGGAAAGTTATGCCGTCCCAAAAATAAAAATAAAAAAGATGGAAACTTGAATATTAAGTCAAAAAATTTAAGCCTTTTTCTCATCCCAAATAATAATTTAAGTTTTAATAAATTAATGTACATTTTGATTTTGAAGCTTCGGTCTTACATCTGGAAATATGTCTGGAAATATGCTCTCTCATGTAGTGTTCTATAGCATTAAAATACCAGCTACAAATGTGAATGCATAATAGAAATGGAGTTCTTTTATCTCATTCAGAAGATCAGTGCAAAGCCAGTGTATGGTGCTTTACCACTGGAGGGATAAAGGATGGGTTCCTCCTGCCGAGCTTCGAGCCTCTGGTTCTGAATAACTGAAAGAAACTCTCCATCACCACTGGGCTAATAGAAGTAGTTCCCCATAGGAAGCTTCAGAAGGACACCATTTAGCCCAGGCTTTGGAACAGCTTTATACATTGTTAAAGAAATAAAAATATTAAAAGATTAAGATGGCATTGAAGAAAAGCATATTTAACATCTGTCACAGAAATTTTTAGGTGATTACAGGGATTCTGTTTCCTCTAGGTATAGTATTTTCAAAGACACATTTTTTTTTTTTTTTTTGCCTATTGTACATGACATTTTTATACATAGGCCATAAATTTGGGTACAAAGTGCAAAAAGTGTTTTCCTTATAATACTTGGTGTAGAATGTTCTAGAATTGTATGCTTTAATTACCTACATAAGAGTACTGTTGGTGAAACAAGATAATAAATTACCAAGACGATATAAAAATGTAATTCAAAAGTTTAAAATTGTGATAGGTTAATTTTTAAAATTGTGAGAGATATTTTTATAAACAACCTGTACTAAGTTGTTAAATAATCTAAGTCAAATTTAGGACTACAACATGTAGTGAGGGTGGATTTATTCTACAAAGTGACAACCTCCATTGAATAACTTTTTTGTGATCTGGCTCTAACTTACCTCTCTAGTCTTGAATTTTATCCTTCTGGTTTTTGTTGTTTGTTTGTTTGTAGTGTGTAACACAGCCCCTGAATAGACAGTTTTGCAAAGAAGACCTGGAAATAGTCAACAGATACATAAGAACATGCTAAATATCACTAATAATCAGGGAAATTCAAATCAAAACTATAATGATATATCATCTCACATCTGTTAGGATGGCTGTGATTAAAGAGTCAAAAGATAACAACTGTTAAAAGGATGTAAAGAAAAGGGAAGTCTTGTCCACTGTCAGAGGGAATGTAAATTGATACAACCATTATGAAAACCAGTGTAGAGGTTGCTCAAAAATTTTTGAAAAAGAACTAACATACTACCATATAATTCCACAATTCATCTTCTAGGTATATATGCAAAGGAAATAAAATTAGTATCTTGAGGAGATATTTGCACTCTTATGTTCATTGCAGCATCATTCACAGTAACCATGATATGAAAACAACCTAAATGCCTGTCAGTAGATAAATAAAATGTCACACACACACACACACACACACACATACACACACACACACACTATTCAGCCTTAAAAAGAAGGAAATCTATTAATTTGCAATAACATGGATGAACATGGGGAATGTTAGGTTAACTGAAATAAGACAGATGCAGAAAGACAAATACAGCATCATGTCACTTATATGTGCAATCTAAAAGAAATCAAACTCAAAAAGGAAAATGGTGTTTACCAGAGGCTACAGGTGGTGAATATGAGAAAATTTTGGCCAAAGAGCACAGAATTTCAGTTATGTGATCAAGAAGTTCTAGAGTTCTAATGTACTAAATGGCGACTGTTGTTAATAATACATTACATATTTGAAATTTGTTAAAAGTGTAGATCTTAAGAGTTCCCACCACAAAAAGGGTGTGTAAAGATGTATGATAATGGATATGTGAATTAGCTTGGTGGTAATTATTTCATAATGTATATGTATATCAAAACATCATGGTATACACCTTGAATATATACAATCTGATTTGTGAGCCATACCTCTGTAAAGCTGACAAAAGAAAAACAATATGGCCCTCAGGCATCTCTTGAATATATTCTTGAATGAAGTATATACATATTTTTTTTTTAATTTTTAAGACTTTTCAGTTGTTTCTTTTACCATTGCTTCAGATACCTACATTTAAAATCATACTTTAGGTTTTTGGATATGTCTCCAGAAGACCTTTCCTTCCCCTCCCAATTCTAGATAAAGTATTCCTTCTCTATGCTTCTTTGGTTTTAGGTACTGCCTCTACCATCGTTACTAGTTTTATTCATTCATTTCATAAAGAATCATGTATCACTTGTTTTATGTCATGATGATTGAAGAATGCAAAGATACTATTCTCACTGATCACTTTTCGTGGGTAAAAAAAATGATAATAAGTAAACAAAACAAAGAAATGAGACTATGTGGAAAGCATTAATTATTGTTATTAAATAAAGGAATTACTATGATTTTTCTGAAAGTACTAATTTTAGTTAGTAGTTATTACTTTCGGAGGAGATAACAGAGTATGAGAACAATAGCAATTAGTACAATTTAGTTTGGATATTCAAGAGAAAACATCTCTAAGAAGCTGAAGCTGAATGAGGAGAAAGACCCAAGCAAGGGAAAATATGAAAGAAAGAATTTTCCAATGCAAGAGATAGCAAATGGCAACATGTGAAGATCCTGAGCCAAAAACAAGCTCAGTATAGTAATAGAAAGCAATAGAAAGTAAGTTCAGTTGGTATAATTAGCAAAGAGGATGGTGGTAGCAGATGAAGATAGAAAGATGAGGAGGGGTCAGTCAGAAAATGTGAAGCCTTCTAGGTGATGGTCAGAAGTTTACATTTTGTTGTAATTATGGTGAAAGACCATCTAAAGACTTTAAACAGGGTAGATTTTTTCATCTATTTAAATCTTCTGCAATTTCTTTTTTTAGTGTTTCATAGTTCTCCTTGTACAAATCTTTTGTATCTTTCATTAGGTATACTCCTAGATATTTAATTTTCTTTGGGGCTATAGTAAAGGGTATTGCGTTTTTGATTTGAGTGTCTGCTTGATGGTTCTTGGCATATATGAATGCTTCTGACTTGTGTATATTAATAAAGTTAAAATGTCAATATTACCTAAAGTGATCTACATAATCAATGCAATCCCCATCAAAATACCATCAGCATTCTTTACAGTATTAGAAAAAAATAATTCTTCACTTCGTATGGAAGCAGAAAAAACCTCATATAGCCAAAGCAATCTTAAATAAAAAGAACAAACTGGGAGGCATCAGTCTTCCTGACTTCCAGCTGTACTATAAAGCAATAATAGTTAAATCAGCCTGGTACTGGCACAAGAACAGAAGCATAGATATCTGGAATAGATCTGAGATACCAGAGATGAAACCATAAGTATAAGGTAATCTAATCTTTGATAAAGCTGACAAAAATATACATTGCGGAAAAGAATCTTTCTTCAATAAATGGTGCTGGGAAAACTGGCTAGCTACATGCAGAAGAGCAAATCAGGATCACTACCTCTCACCTCTCACAAAAATTCAATCGAGATGGATAATAGACTTAAACTTAAGGCATGAAACCTCAAGAATCCTAGAAGAAGACATTGGGAAAACCCTATCAGACATTGGCCTAGGCAAAGAATTTTTGAGGAAGACCCCCAAGGCAATCACTGCAGCATCAAAAATAAACAAATGGGATCTGATCAAATTAAAAAGTTTCTGCACAGCCAAGGAAACCATCAGTAGAGCAAATAGACAACCCACAGAGTGGGAGAAAATATTTGCTCTCTACACCTCTGATAAAGGTCTAATAACAAGACTCTATCTAGAACTTAAAAGAATTAACAAGAAAAAAATCAAACAATCCCATCAAGAAATGGACGACAGAAATGAAAAGAAACTTCTCCAAAGAAGACAGAATAATGGCATGCAAACATATAAAGAAATGCTCAACTTCTCTAATTATTAGAGAAATGCAAATCAAAACCACAATGAGATACCACCTAACCCCAGTAAGAATGGCCTATATCAAGAAATCCCAAACCAGCAAATGCTGGCGACGATGTGGAGAGACAGGAATACTCCTACACTGCTGGTGGGACTGCAAATTAGTGAAGCCTTTGTGGAAAAGAATTTGGAGATACCTCAAACAGCTAGAAATAGAAATACCATTTGACCCTGCAGTAGCATTGTTGGGCATCTACCCAAAAGAGCATAAGACATTCTATCATAAAGACATCTGCACTCAAATGTTTATAGCAGCACAATTCACTATTGCACGGTCATGGAAACAACCCAAGAGCCCATCAATTCATGAGTGGATAATTAAAATGTGGTATATCCTCACAATGGAATATTACTCAATTCTAAGAAATGACAGTGAGCTAGCACCGTTTATGCTATCCTGGATTAAGCTTAAGCCCGTTATCCAAAGTGAGGCGACATAAGACATGAAAAATGGGTTCTACATCTACTTGCCATCAAATTGGTACTGACTGATTAAAACTATGGTTTTCAAATGGTGGCAATGCTCACCAGGGATTCGGGGGGGGGACCCAATCTTAGGGACGTGGCGAGTATTTTGGAGGGGAGGGGCATAACTCTAACCCTTCTTAGGGAGAGGCAAAGATATACAATGTAACCAAAATGTAAAAAAAAAAAAAAATCAAAACAAAACTCTTTATCAGGTGATGGGCAGGCGGTAGGGAGGAGGAAGAAAGGGGTGTATGCTTCCATACGTGTGTGATGCACACCACTGGGGGATTGGACACATCGGGGGGAGGGAGGGGGAGGCAGGGGCAATATTTGTAATCCTAACAATATTTGTACCTCCATAATATGATGAAATAAATAAATAATTAATTAAAATTAAATAAAAAATAAAATAAAGACTTTTAACAGAAAAGTTATGATAAATACAAACCACTGTCTATTAATATTCTCTCTTTCTCTGTCTGTCTTTCTCTGTCTCTCTCTCCCTCTCTCTCTCTTTATCTCCACCCTTCTCTCCCCCATTTGATAGCAGAACTTCCATGTATTAGATGTATGGTTACTGAGATTTCCCAACCTCTCTTACAGATAGCTTTGGACATGGAAATGTATTCCAGTGTCTTATAAGCAAAAGTGATGTGAGCAACCCAGATCATCTTAAAGTTGAAGATGTTTGCTCTGAACTTCTTTTCTCCCTTCCTATAGGGTGGACTGAAAAGTGAAGATGAACTGGTTTAACCATGCAGATGAGAACACCACCATGATAAAGAGGAGACCAATAAATGGAAGAAATCTGGGATCTTTGAATGACTTTAAATTGCAGTTTCTTTGCCTACCCTGTGTGTCAATGATCTTTACACTTCTATTTTATTAATATTTAAGATATTATATTCTGGAAGGTTTTGTTTTATTTTCCTTCTTCTTCTGTGATTTATTTTGTTTTTCTTACAGAAGCACAATGTAATTTGACTTTTGTTAATTTTTAAAATAGTTTTATTGATACCTAATTCATAAATTACACAATTCATCCATTTAAAAGTGTACAATCCGATGGTCTTTAGTATACTAACACATATATGCAACCTTGACTACAGTCAATTTTAGAACATTTTCACCACTTCAAACATGTTTTCAAAGTTCATACATATTTATAGCATGTATCACTATTTTATTTCTTTTTATGGCTGAATAATAAAAACACATTCTGCTTGTCCATTCATCTGTTGATAGACTTTGGGCTTATTTCAACCTCTTTGGATATTATAAACAATGACTGTATAAATATTCATGTACAAGTTTTTGTGTAGATATGTTTTCATTTCTCTTGGGAATATACCTATTGGAATTGCTGGGTCATATAATAACTCTATAGAAGCTACCAGGCTGTTTTCCTCAATGGCTGTGTCATTTTACATTCATGCCAACAGCGTGTGAGACTTCTCATTTTTCCACATCCTCATCAAAACTTATTACTGTCTGATTTTTGATTGTAGTCATTCTAGTGGTTGGATCTTGCTGAGGTTTTGATTTGCAGTTCTCTGATGACTGATGATGTTCAGCATCATTTTATGTGTTTATTGGTCATTTGTATATATTTCTTGGGAAAATGTTTCTATTCTTTGTCCATTTTTAAACTGGGCTATATGTCTTTTTACTATAAAGATGTAAGAGTTTTTATATATATATATATATATATATATACACACACATATACATATATTCTATATTTGAGTCTTTTATTAGATATACAATTTGCAAATATTTTACTTTTATTCTTTGTGTTGTCTTTTACCCCTTGATGGTGTCCTTTTAAATACATTTTTTAATTGATAAAGAACAATTTATCTATTTTTGTTCTTGTCATTTTGTATTTTTGGTGCCATGTTTAAGATTCATTTGTCAAATCCCAAATTATGATGGTTTAGCCAATATGTTTTCTGCAACTGGTTGTATAGTTTTAGCTCTTAAATTTAGATTTTTGATATATTTTGGGTTAATTTTCATATATGATGTGAGGTAAGGATTTACCTCATTGTTTTGCATGTGATTATCCAGTTATCCAAGCACTATTTGTTGAAAAGACTATTTTTCTCCCATTGGACAGTCTTAATACCCTTATTCAAAAAGTTAATCATAAATATGTGGATTTATTCTGAACTCTTATTTCTATCCTGTAGATATACATGTCTATCCACGTGCTGGTACCACAGTACCTTGATTATCATTGCTTCATAATAAGTTTTAAAATCAGAAAAATGAGCACTTCTTCTTCTACTCCCCCTGTTGCCCCTCCACCTCCTCCTCCTCCTCCTTCTCCTTCTTCTCCAAGATTGGTTTGGCTATCCTGGATCACTTGCAACTTCATAGTATTTTAGAATCAACCTGTCAATTTCTACAAAGAAGTCAGCTGGGATTCTAAAAGAGATTGCATTGAACCCGTAGATCAATATGGAGAGTATTGGCATCTTAACAAAATCTTTCAATTCAAGAACATGGAATGTTTTTCCAATAACATAGACTTTTAAAAATTTCTTTTGACAATGGTTTATACGTCTCAGAGTACACCTTTTGTACTTCTTTTTGAAAAAATTATTCCTATGTATTTTATTCTTTTTGATACTATTGTAAATGTAGTTGATTTTTTCATTTCATTTTTGGGTTGTTCATTTCAAGTGTCAAGAAATACAATTGATTTTAATATATTGATCTTGTATCCTGAAAACTTGCTGGATTCATTTATTAGTTCTAATAGGTTTTTTTCACTTGATTTATTAAAATTTTCTATATACACTATCATGACATCTGTAAATAGGTATACTTATACTGCTTTCTTTCCAATATGGATGCCTTTTTTTTTTCTTTTTCTTGTCTAATTTACCTGGAAGAATCTCTATTGAAATGTTGAATAGAAGTGGTGGGAGAAAACATCTTACTCCTGATCTTTATGGGAAAGCATCACCATTAGATATGATGCTAGTGTGGGCTTTTCGTAGATGCTCTTCATCTGGCTGGAGATATTCCCTTCTATTCCTACTTTGTTGTTATATAGAAATTGAAATGCTGTACAAATTTATATGTCATCCTTGTTCAGGGTCCATGCTAATCTTCTCTGTATTGTTCCAATTTTAGTATATGTGCTGCCAAAATGAGTGCAATATAATATGGTTTTAATTCCTTTGCATGTTTAAAGCTTATTCAATTTTATGAGTGATTGTCTTTTTACTCTTCCATTTTCTCCACTAGAAGATAAACTCCTTTACAGCAGGACTCAAGTCACCTGGCCATTATCATATCTCTGGTAGCTAGCTCTTTGACGTCACATTTTAGATGTTCAATAAATATATTTATCAGTATTAGTTAATGGATATTCAGAAGCATATAGAATGAGCTTTAATTGATTGAATCATTGGAAGATCATGTTATCTTTCTATTTTTGTCATTAATATATTATATGGCCCTGTAAAAACAATCCCTTCTTCAAGGATTTTTTCATCTATAACTTGTGTTTAGGCTAGGTAATCTATAAATTACTTTAGTGCTCTGATACCATTTTGTAATGCAATTGTTTTATTTATTCTTCATTTTAGTATTCATTTTATAACTTGCAAAAAGGCCACTGCTCTTGCTATATTAGGAAATACAAGAAAAGATAGAAAAAAATATTTCATGTATTGATTATGTGCTTTTGACTCATCATGCCATATCCTTATAAAAATTTAATATCACCTAAGTGCATGATTAGTGTTCCTATGTGTACTGATGAAGCAATGGAGGATCAGATATAACCTATTTTGCATAATAACAGATCAAGGACATAAGCCCACAACAATGCTTTTTTTTTACTATATTATAGTGCCTCTCTCTGACAGATAACAAGGGGAGAATGTCCTGTTAGATATACATTTGGACAGAATAAAGAATATGTTTAGAGAAAGAGTAATTTCTCCATTGATGTCCTTGACTTTTCAGGAGATCTAGTTTAGGAATATTTGAAGGCCAGGTGTGGTAATTCATGCCTGTAATCCTAGCACTTTGGGAGGCCAAGGAGGGACAATTGCTTGAAGTCAGGAGTATGAGATTAGCCTAAGCAAGAGCGAGACCCCTATCTCTACAAACAATAGAAAAATTAGCCAGGCATGATGGTACATGCCTGTAGTCCCAGCTACTCAGAAGGCTGAGGCAGGAGAATCACTTAAGCACAGGAATTTAAGGTTGCAGTGAGCTATGATGACACCACTGCATTCTAGCCGGGGCAACAGAGTAAGACCCTGTCTCAAAAAAACAAAAAACAAAAAAAACTATGACTTTCCAAACTGTTAAATGAAAAAATTAAAGGGTTTTCCTAACTGCAAAGTTAAAATACATATATTTTTTATTACTCATACATGTTTTTGTGTGAAAAGCATACATATTTGAATATTTCTTTCTTAGAACTATTAATTTTTAAGGGTTAGATTCCTCAGTCACAATTTTTAAATGAATTTATTAATAAGTATTTAAACATTGGAGGAATTCTCTCTGAAAGACCATTCATAAGATTCAATTTTTAGAAAATGATAAACTCTTCCTTCCTTTATATTTAAATTATTTTCTAAACCTTCCAAATATCCCAAAGGAACAACATGGCCTAAAAGGAGACATTAACCAAATTGCTAAAGGTTAATAGATTTTTAGATCTTAATGGAACAAGCTCAATTTAGAGATTTTTGTCTGAGTGGACCTGGAGCTACTTTATCAGTTTATTATCTAGATCACCAGGGACTTTGGGGACTTTGTTTAACATACAAAAAAAAAAGAAAAAACTTCAAAATGATTTTGTTATATTCCCTTTACAATTCAAAATGAAATGTGCCACCCAGGTATTTTATTACATTACTGATAAAAACTCCATATTATAGAATCAAGAAAACAATTAACCCATTGCTTCAAAAAATCAAACAAACAAACACAAACAAACAAAAACCAGTATCCAAAGTTTGTTACTTTAAAAGTCACACAAAAGTCTTTCTGTTTCCTGCTAGCGAGCCTATTATCTGATAAGATAGACTTTGAAACTATTTCATTACACTTTTCTTTTCATGTTGATTGCTATTGCTCATAAAGTTAATTTTTTGTTATTAAAAATGGATGTAAAAAATAAAAAACCTTCTGTCTTAAAAGGATTTTTTGCCCTGGCTGACATCTCTTTCTTATTGCATCTGGAGAACAGTCCCTTGCTGATATTCTTTGTTGTTCCTGCTCATCACATTTGGGTCATTGACAGAGTGGAAGTTTTCTTTTAACACATCTTAGATGTCACTTCTGCTGCCTTTCCCTCACTGTCATTTTCAAGATTTTCACACTAAAACACATGGCTTATCTTTCTTTGTTTCCCCTTGCACCATCCTGTAAGATTTTCTCACTTCTTAGCTGGCTATAAGACCATCTGTTTTTGCCAGAGGGTTCTCAGTTTCCCTGTCTGAATGGAAACCACTAAAGAATCTAGTTGACTTAGGTAATTAGCAAGTCATTCTGCCTCTCGTAGGGGTGAAAGTGGGCCCTTTGCCTTGTTTCAACTGCTCTACCAGGGAAGAAGGACAAGGGTGGTTCCCAGGCCCCCATCTTGATCCTGCCCCACTTTGATCCTGCCCTGAGCTACTGCCATATCTGGGGAGGAGGGAATACCCAACCCATTTACCAATAAACTTAGTGCACCAGCTGCAAAAGAATGCAGAGGACTCTCTGGCCCACCGGCCAAGTGCCATAGGTACCAGAGTCCGGAAATTGACCTAGAACAATCCGAATGCATGGTAATGCAACTCCCAACTGTCCAAACAAAGGGGCTCTATGGTGATGTCTGAGCCACTAGGGAGGTCCCAATCCAAGTACTATAAAACATGATACAGACCATAACCAACCCTCCTTTTTTGCACCCTTCCTTTTGCTCTCCCTTTGCTGTGACAGTGGGTCCCGTCAGTCATCTGTGGCGTAGGTATCACGCTCTGTAAACCTGTATCTTGCTGAAAATGTGGTCCTTTTTTTCACTGACTCTAAAACACATTGCTGAAATTTTAGTAAAGGGGCCACATGCATTTGCTCAGTCCTGGATATTTGCATGTCAGGCAAAAAGCAGCAGCCCTTTTTGGAGGAACAGCAGCCTCTTTCATGATAAGGAGAATTGAAGCCACAGGCATTATTTCGGCTGATCCAGTGTAATGGTTCATCTTTTTCATAAAGAGCGTGAGTCATTCTTTATTCATTTTAAATAAATAAAATCATAGAGTGTTAGAGCAGTGATTGGAAAGAGAGGGCCCAATACTCTGTTTTTATAGATAAGGAAACTAAGGGAAGTTTCATCTTATTCATCCTGTTCAGAAGTTCTTTCATCTACAACATAGTGCCTTTTCTTTGCAAAGTGGGCCTTTAAGAATTTTACTACATATTTTTTTTGGAAAGAAATGGAACATTTTAATATATTTAATAATGAGAATTAAACATAAGCCCAGTTGAGATCGCTAAAAATTATTAAAAAATCAGCACATGATTATTTTGTGGTAGAAAGAAAATGGATGAGTATGGAGGGTAGA
This sequence comes from Mirza zaza, assembly GCA_008750895.1. Lineage (NCBI taxonomy): Eukaryota > Metazoa > Chordata > Mammalia > Primates > Cheirogaleidae > Mirza > Mirza zaza. The sequence continues at coordinate 24,835 of VSMD01013192.1, read as the reverse complement.
AAAAGAATTATGTGTTTTTTTTTTTTTTTTTTTTTGCAAATTTTGAACCTATAATATGTGAAAAGAAGCATGTTAAATAATATTTAGTTTACTTACTTTAATTCAAAATCACTTAAAATTGAAATTCCAATTGACTGATAACATCAACAGATGTTTATTGGGCAATTTCTAAAATGTGTACTTGTTCCAAATAAACCTAGAATCTAAAGGAAAACACACACCCATGCACTTACATACTCCTACTTTAAAAAGTAAATAAACAATAATCTTAAATTATTATATGATTCCTTGCCATTTTTATAAGATTTAACTATTTTGGACTGATACTTTTCTTTATTATTTTAATGTCAAGTTGTCTAGGTAAGAAGACTCCAAAAGTTTTCTGCATAATCTAAGACTGAAATGACTAGAAGCTCTTATATTTTATTTATTTTTCATCTCTTCGTGTATTTTAGAATGAAATAAACTATCTTTCTATTATTAAGTTAATCTGATATTATTTAATGTATTATAGTCTGCAATTATATTTTCTAGAGATTGAATAAAAAATAAAATGTCAATAAATATAACCTACAAGCAATATTAATATACCAAAATAAAATTAATTCATACAAAAAGTATAAATGAATGTAAAAGTGAGTAGAGAACAAGCAGGTAATAATAAACAAACATATAAACATAAAATAAATACATAAATGAGATCTTTTCAGAGGTTGACAGATGCTTTAATGAAATAAAATAGGAAGATATAATAAAAAGTGACTGAAGTGGATGGAATTGGGTGCAGCATTTTCAATTTGGCGATTCATGGTGTATCTATTTTGGAAACTTGGTATGAGGCCAAAATGATGCAAAAGATTTAACAGAGGACAAATCCAAGAATTAGCCTCCCAGGTGCAATATGCATTTCAAAGGCTAAAAGCAAAGCAAAACAAAACAAAACAAAACAAAAAACACCTTGAGAAAAAACAAGCTAGTGTGGCACAGCATTGAGAGGTGCTATGGTTTGAACGCTCATCCCCTCCCACATTCATGTTGAAATTTGTCATTGTAACAGTAACAATGTTAGAGTTAGAACCTTTAAGAGGTGATGAGGCCATGAGGGCTCTACCCTCATGAATAGATAAACACCAGATTATCTCAGAATCAGGTTTATTATCCCCAAGAGTGGGTCTTTATTAAAGGACAAGCGTATGCACAACAGATCGTTACTTTTTCTCTTTTATATGCTTGATAAAAACTGGCAATTTTTTTTTTTTTTGAGACAGAGTCTCACTTTGTTGCCCAGGTTAGAGTGAGTGCCATGGCATCAGCCTAGCTTACAGCAACCTCAAACTCCTGGGCTCAAGCAATCCTTCTGCCTCAGCCTCCTGAGTAGCTGGGACTACAGGCATGTGTCACCATGCCTGGCTAATTTTTTCTATATATATTAGTTGGCCAATTTATTTCTTTCTATTTATAGTAGAGACAGGGTCTCGCTCTTGCTCAGGCTGGTCTTGAACTCCTGACCTCGAGCAATTCACCCGCCTTGGCCTCCCAAAGTGCTAGGATTATAGGCGTGAGCCATCATGCCCAACCAGGCAAATATTTTTTCTATGAATGCAATCAGTTTTTCTGTTCTCACATTCACTTTCCCTCTTGTTCTGTGTGTGTGTATTTTGTTTCCTGAGTAATCTCTTCAGATGACACTATACTAGTTAGAAAGTTCTTGAATATCCTGAAAAGGTTATAGGTTATGACCTTAAATATCTTTCTATGGCATAGGATAGGCAACAGAATAATAGAACATAATAGAAATTTCAGTTCAGCTTGATTTATTAATACCACAAACATGTCAATGAAATTCAGTGAGGAAAAAAATGATATTTTCAGTAAATATTGCAGGTACAATTTGACTTCTGTTTGAAGAAATATGAGTATTATTCATTTCCTCATACCATATGCTAAAAAATATTTAGCGTAAATCATAAATTTGAATGTGAAATGCAAAACAATAAAGATTTCAGATTAAATTATAGGGAAATATCTACATAATCTTGATGTAGAGAAAAAATATTTATATGAGATTCAAAAAGCACAAGGGTAACAAAAATTTCACTAAACTTCAATAAAAGTTATGGCATCCATATACAAATAGATAAATGGATAGATCGATGATAGATTTAACAAAGGACTCAAATCTAGAATAAATAAAGGTTTCCCAGAAATCAGATAAATGTAAAACACTTGATTTTGTCAATGAGCAAAAAACTTAAGGGATAATTTGAAACAGAGTTATATTCAAATAATCAATAAACATCTTAAAATATATTACCGTTATTACTCAGTAAGGTGCAAATTAATATCACAATGAGATATCTCTGTTCACTTAATGGCTAAAAATGAAAAGACTGATCAAAGTGTTGATGAATATGTGAAGCAATTGGACTCATATATATTGCTATTTGAGTGCTAATTGTATCAAGTTTTTGGAATACAGTTTGATATTATTTACCAAATTTAATTAAATGGTTACCCTATGACTAACAATTTAACTCAAGTTTATAATCAAGTAAAAACAGTGCATATGTTCAGTAAAAGACATGAATATGGCATATTTATTACTGATTTACACTTGAGACAAAAACTGGAAACAGCTCAAATTTGTATTTGTCTCATCAATAAGACAGTGGATAAATAAAATATGGTATATTGTAAAACGGAATGTTTTTGCGGGGGTTGGGGAGGAGGAAAGAGAAGTTTTATTACTTTGCCAGTAAAGGAAAAAAAAAAAATGGTAGACCTTCTTGTCTCAAAATCCAAATTTCCTGAACATTCACAGAAATACAGAGCTTTTAAAGGGTGGGTTCTCAGCTTCAGGCAATTAGTGTTCAACTACAGTTGATGATTCTGATCATCCTGTCTCTGCTGAAGACAATCTCCTGTCCTCCACACAGGACCTCCCTTTACTAGGTCTGGGCTGGGCCATCTTTTGTTGCACAAATAAAAGACTTATCCTGCCCTCCCAACCACTAGCTTGACGCAGGGATGCAGGCTTTAGTTCTCAAAGAGGAGTTGTAGAGGTTGTGTTAGAGAGACAGAAAATATTTTTGCAGGTTTTTTTTTTTTTTTAATAGGCCATTCCCTCTGTTACATATTCCCCAACTCTCAATATTTGCCTTCTGTATCTATGGGCAGAGGGGCAATGTAGTCATCAAGCTACTTCCTACTGATTTGGGGTGATGTCTCAGATGGAAGATTTATACTTATGTATGTCATTACAAAGCTTTGACAGTACATTTACAACAACAGAGTACCAGTCAAATAAAAAGCTACAGGGAACAACTATGATACCGAGGATTGACAAGGTGACATGGACTATCTATCACCTTGTACACAAGGTCTGATACAGGACTGGGCTAGAAAGAGACACAGGACCTCTGAGTGCAGAGCTTTTACTTGCACTTTGTAGGTGATATGAGATACTGGCTTCTGCAAATTCAGAAATCATTCAGGACACTGAACAAGATTTAGGATGACAAATACAAATATAAATCAACAGAAGAGGCGATAGCCTGAGGAGATCCTAACTAAGGAGTTGTCTCTCTATCCTACTCATAGAACAAATAATTAAAGAAAGATTACCAAAAAATATCAACATTTTCATTATTTCCTTTCCTTAAACAGTTAATTTATGTTGCCTAAAGGCTGGCTCCTCTACTGAGGCTTGGGTCTTCTTCTTTTATGGTACACCTCTCTATTTTGGTGTGATGGGCCCAGAGGTTTCATTTCTGACAATTTAAATGAGGTATGAATAGTTAGAGGCACTTCCTAGGATCTCTTTCACTTCTTTGTTTCCAACTGATGCAAAGAACTGAAAGAGACAAATTCATACACAGTGGTTAGTACCTGACACACTCATTTGCCATGTTGCTTTATCCTGATTGTTACTCGTGGTTCTATTCCCACACTTCCCTTGGGAGTTAGGAAGGGTCTCTCATAAACTGTTTCTTAGGGGCTTAACCTAAGCCTGTTTCTGAGGAACACCCTTATTCAGAGAAGGACAAACAGCAATACCCTATTCTACTTTTCTGTACTGATTTTAGAATGTATGCAATTTCTATTCTAGATGTAAGACTTTGTTTACTTGCTGGGTTATCTCTGATTCAAACGTGTGTCCGCTATCTCTTTGTATGGAGGAGGGGAGACTGAACATCTTGATGACCTGTGGGACCATTGAGTTCTCCATGTAGAAAAGGTTCACTAGGTTCCCACGGAGGCACCACTCAAAGTCCACGGATGACTACAGAACATTGTGCAGTAGATCTAGGTGCAGACTGCAGGAAACAAATAAAATAAGATTAATATACTGAAAGACACTACGGCACTGATAACTTTAAAAAGACAGGAAATAATCAGTATGATTTTATGTATTTGAAGTCAAAGAACGAACACTAATTGATAAAAGAAGAATTCAGAATAGTGTATGCCTTGGAGGGATACTGACTGGCAGAGGGTAAAGAGACCTTTTGAGAGCTGCAAAGTGCTTTATGATGATTTAGCTGGAGGTTACGTAAGTGCATGTATGTGAGAAAGTTCACTGAGCTGAAGTAATTATGATTAGTACACTTCTCTCTGTATATCTAATACATCGATAGAAAGTAAACAAATTTATTTAAATTTTCACTTCCTCAAATTACAAATTAACAAATTTTTTAATAACCCTTATTAGATTCCAATACAATGAGTTAATGGCTGAAAAACAGAACAGAACATTATCAATTCTGTTTGAAATATAGTATATTTCAATTCATCTTCATGTAAACAAACAACAACAAGACACATGTAGGAGAAAGAAAAAAAATGAAAAGAAACATTGCAAATTTTCTGAGAAAAGATCACTGTGACACCAGAACTAATTAACCTGTTTTTGCCTCGACAAGTGAAAATGAATTTCAATATTCAGGGATGTCAACCACTGACTTATTAAGCAGTATGTGATTGGAAAATAGCCAAAATCAGGAAGAGAGATGGCAGAAAAGCTTTATTATAAGAGGAATCCAGGGGAGATAAAGCAAGAAGAATGGTGCAGAAATATTCAAGATTACCCAACATTACATGTTAATACAGACAGAAAACATTAAACTCTTAATTCTACCCTCTTCTAGGTTTTTTTTTTTTTACCTTTATAGACTATGTGCCAAATTAGTAATCTTCCAATCTTTAAAAGCAGATGCTACCATTAAGGATATACTTCAAGCTGTTTTTTTCCTGCTTGTATCTATGAAAGTTCACACTATTTCCTTCAGAAATCTTGGATATATACCATATGGTCGTGGTGATTTATTGGACTTAAATTACTCTACTTGCTCTATAACTTTCTCATTTTAGACGTCAATCTTTGTCAAGGGCACCATCTGATACTCTATGAAAATTGCCTTAGGAATAGAAATTTTCCCAAAGTTCTCTCAAGTATTCTAATATGAAAACCATTTTCTTTTTTTCTCCTTTCTATTAGCAACTTTTAAAATTCTCCTGAAAGACTTACAACCCTCATTATAATTCCTTTTATTTTTTCCTTAATGAACATACTTCACAAAATTTCTTGGACTTTTGTTTTTATTGCAACTTATCAAAGTAGATGTAACTTTGTTGAACTTTTACCATTGCTTGATTTAAATAAAATCTGCATAGTGCTGCATCTAATCGTTAGGAAATTTGACATAGACTACAAGTAATAAATAAAGTGTTAATTAGAATAACAGTTAATATTCTCTAATTTGAGTTGATTTTTACCCCAAGGAAAATTTTCTAAGGTTCTAAATATTTTCAAGTTGTGTCTTGAAAGCTAGGACAAATGACTGATTACAATAGATAAGCCAACTGAATACAAATAGAAGTCATTTTATCTTAGTGAAATGATTTATGTATTTTATTCCAATAAATATTATGTATATACTATATCCTGAAATTTGTATATAAATATTTTTAAATTTATTTTTATATAGAAGGAAACATATATGTACTCATCAGTCATGGACATATATCTTTATATTTTTATTCATAATTATTGAGCATCAGCAAAGATTATATATATTACCTCTTTTCAAATTACTTAAAATTATTTTATATACTTTTTAAGTTAAAAAAATACACACATTTTTTTTTTGTGTATGTTTAGTTTACCATGTAAGCATGCGAATATTTATGGGGGCCATTCCCCCCATAATGGGTATTGAGGATTTTAATCTTGATTTTATTCTAATTTTACCACAATGCCTTACTAAGTTATTTTCTGCCAGCTTTTTTCACTTTCTGTTTATTTAAAAAATACATAACCATATATACCTTAGTTGCTGTATATCTATAGTGTTTAAAATAAACTTTCATTGGATATTATACTATGTTAGATAAACACTTTTAGAAACATATGGATGAAATTCAAGAGTGGGTTTTACTTTACTTAGAGCCAAAGGAAAAAAAAAACAAAAACAAAAACATAAAGTTATCCTAAACTCCTAAATGAATCAGCCTTTTCCCCCTGTTTTTTAATTGTCAGCTAAAGAGTAGTAATACTAGTTTTTGTGCTAGTGATTGTTCTACACCACCATGCTACCATCTAACTTTTAAGGGGAAAGATCTATGCAATGTGCAGGTGCCAAATGACCTGTACAAAGACAATGGACAAACGTCTTGTCCTGAGACATACGATGCCTTAATCTCTGGGGAAGTGAGTTTAGTTAAGAGACTTGCCTTCGGATGGCCACTATTAGCCAGTCACAAAAGGACAAATACTGCATGGTTCCACCCACATAATTTATCTAAAACTGCTGGAAGCAGAGAGTAGCATGGAAGTTGCCAAGGGTAAGGGGAAAGGGGAAATAAGAGTTGCTATTCAATAAGTATAAAGTTTCAATTATGTGAGATGAATAAGTTCTAGAGATATGTTGTACAATATCATATCTATAGTTAATATTATTGTGTCATACACTTAGACATCTTTTAAGGGGGTAGATATCATATAAAGTGTTCTTACCACAAGACTAAAATTAAATAAAAACAATTAAAAAGAAGAATGTCTTTGACTTACAAAACACTGACATATATAGGAAGGGAAGCATGATGATATTGAGTGAAATACTTCGATTTACTTTGAGATTTTAAAATTCTCGGGTGAGGCCAATAATCTATTATCCTTCTAGTACAGTTCTTACTCTATGATATTACAAAGGTATCTGAATTCTTTGGTGTAGATTTCAAGAACACAGCTTTTCTCACAGCATGATGAGAATAATAATAAATAATAAAATATAACACACATGACTGTGATGAGGATTAAATAGATTAATATTTATGAAGGGCTTGGAACATTTTTGGAATGAGGCAATAGCCCGTTCAAGGCTAAATGCCTTTATTATTAGTGATTACCAAGCCCTACATGACTATCCTTGCCTGTCATGCAAACCATAGCTTCTATACTGGTCCTTCTCTCCTGTACTCTGATTTTTAATTCCTGAAAATATGGCAAGTTCTTTCTAGTGTAAGTATATTATATTCAGGTCCCTCTAGACTGAATGCCCCTTGGCCCTGCCAACCCACTCTTTACATCCCTAGCTATGTCCCTTCCTTTCATTCCACTTTCACTCCCTTTTTCTTTCTCATGTTTTAAAACTTAAACAATTTGAGAACCTAATATGCTCAAGGCAGTCTATACAGAACAAAAAATATGATAATGACTAAAATGATATGTAGACTCTGATCTCCTGTTACATTTTAGTGAGCATGATGGACAACACTCAAGACATTATATGAATAAATATGGAGCCACAACTATGATAAATTCTCTGAAGGAACAATGACTGAAATTAACCTGGTAAGAGGACTGTTAAAGACGTCTATGAGGAAGCGATGACAGAATGGAGATTTATTGGTTTGATAGGATATAACTGTAGCAAGAAGGGAGAAACAGGGAAAGAGGGAAGGTATTTCCAGTTAGGTGGAAAAGATATTATTCTTCTGTTGTAGAAAGGGCTGTGATGAACCTATGAGCATAAAGGGAAGCAGATGACCTGGACAAAAGAGAGGAAGCTGGAGTAAGAGGAGTGGGTTGGAAATCAAATTGAAAGAAAACCATGTGGGTCTTTGTAGAATACTGTAAAGAAATTTTTTTCTTTATGTGAAGAAGAATGGGAAGCCACTGAGAATTTTAAGATAGGGAACTGATACAGTTAGATTTACCTATGGAAAGGCTGTCTTGGCTACTGTCAGGTGAAGTATTAATCAGAACAAGACCATAATGTATACAGAGAATAATTGTTGTTTTAAGTTCAGATGAATTTCAAAATGGTAGTACATGTAGTAGTATGGATGAAGATTTAAGAAAATAAATATTGGAAGATAATAGAAAGTCAAATCATTAGGACTTACTGATAGTCTGGAAGTGTTAGTTGAAAGAGGATAAAGTAACAATGCTGACTCCACAGTTTCTAGCTACCTTAATTACATGAATGATAGAGCTACTTTGTATTATAAGTAAAATAGGATGAGGGACACATTTGGGTATGGGGTGGGAGAGACATCAGGAGTTGTCTTGGATAAATTGTCTTTTCTGACACTTAAAGAGATTTCATAGGCCAGGTGACATGTTGCTTATATGTCCCCAATTAGTGGGGGCCTACCTTGCTTCCTTGCTAAGTTATCTCCTGTCCTACTAATTCTATCTTAATTACTTATTTTGTTTCCTTATTGGATATTACACTTATTCTTGACTTACTTGTCTTTATATTTTGTTTCTGTCATTCTCTTTCTTCTCAACTAGAAGGATTTTTCAAAGCCATTAAGTTAATTCCCAAGATTCAACTCCTTTCTTCTCTCCCTTATTCTTTTACATATTTGTTGAGCAATTACTATGCTTCAAGAATGATGGTAGGAACCCAGAATATAGCAAGTTTACTAGAGAGAATTCTGGCAACAGTTGAACTTCTGTGGGCCAGTGTCGTGACTAGAAACCAGGTACTTTTATGATTATTTGGCCCTCTTCCAAACATCATACTAACTACTAGCACTGACACAGATCTGCCTTCTCACCAAATAAGAAAACTAGGAAAATGAATAATATTGGCAGAATAATAAAAGTAACCAGTGGAGGCAGAAAGAATAGTAAGAAATTGATGAAATGAGATTTGACTCCAAAGTTTACACAATTGATAAAGGAAAAAAAAATGTTTTTTACTCTTTTTTAGGGAAGAGTATAGATCTTTGGAATTGTGTATTCTCTGAAATCACAGAAAACAAATAACTTAATTTCAGGGTCTAGTGTTGTAATTAAGTTTAAGGCAGTTTTAATCTATATAAAATTTTAATAAAAATAAATTGATTTTTATATTTTATGAATTCCAGGAATAAGTAGTTGTGTATTGATATTTTGATGTATATGACCCAAGAAGAACTGAAGGAAAGTGGATTATTTTCTCATTATAGTGAAAGAAAATGAATCAAGAACAACACAGAATAGTTCTAAGTGCATGTTAATTCTGCTCCTTTAGTTTTTATACTCTAGATTGAATCATAAGCTGTAGTATGGGTTAATATATCTATGTCTTGTCTTATTTTGTTGGTTTTGTTTTCGTGTGGGTTTTACTCATGTGCCAATAGAAATAAAGAAGTTTCTATATGACACATCCGATTTTTAGTGTTTTTTGAAATTTATGAGATGAATTAGAATCACAATGAGAACACTTAGAATATTTGAAATGTCCCGTTTACCCAATAGACTGAAAGACATCACAATATGGTATATCTGCACTCTTCATTCCCCATTCCTAGATCTATAGCTTGAGATAATCAACATCATGTTGTGATTTTAAAAATCTGTCAAGTTTCACCTATTCACATTAACTTGATCATTGATGTTGAACCCATTATTTTTGTTTTATTGTTCAAACACACTAGTATATATGGTCTATTTCCTAATTTACTGTAGCTATATCAAATACTAATGAATATGCATCTAATGGAAGTATTGCACTATGAAAGGGCTTAGTGTTCAGCTGAAGGAAGGAGGAAAAAGAATTTATTCTCTATTTTCAGACAGTGGAATAGGCAGACATTGAATCTAGTGTGGAAGAGTTTCACATGGATGCAAACTGGTTTATTCATCAAACTGAAGTTTTTGATGAGAGCAATAAATAAATCTATTCACTCCTCATCTTTAGAGGGTACCTGTGGTGCTCTGGGAAATGACTTCAATAATTGTATCCAGACTTTCTTGCTTCAACTAGCACATTGAATATTAGTCCCTGTGGAACCTCTGCAATTACTGTCATATGAAAATTTCCACCATTTTTCACAGGAAAAATAGAAAAAAATGTATATGTCACTGACTTCCTCAAAGTGACAATTGACAGGCAGGTGAAAGTGAAAAGAGCAGGATTTGGGCTCAGATTATAGAATCATTGGGGGGGGGTGATATTTGGATCATGAGGAAGCATAGACTTTATAAATGTTGCCACCTCTTCTCTTTCCTAAAACCACAAAACCACATTTATCATCTAGGAATAGGAGTGATCATTGAGTACAATTCATTCATCAGTGGGTGTTTACCATAGTATTTAGGCTATAAGGGATAACTGCAAAAAGTAAAACCCTTAAACTAGGGGGAAAGCCCCATAAAGATATATATATATATTTTTTTTTTCTTTTATTGGATGAGTAAGAAAGATCTTTCTTTTAACATCTATGGTGAGCTACAGTATAATTGTACCAGGAGATCAAAATTATACTGTTTAACTTGGTAATTTAGAACTTTGATAAAGTAAACCAAATCGCATCTCTAGTCAAATGTGTAAAAGAAACACCGTTTTCTGGTGACAGCTCCAGTTCCAATTGACATGTAACGGCAATTCAAACCTCTGATTTCCTGGGCACCTTGTCAGCTATTCCCAGAAAGCCGATTTGCTCCCCCAGGTGCTAAATGCACAGAATCATTTTGATATCTATTTTTCTGTCAACTTCCTCATCCTTTATTTCTTAAAAAACTTGCTAAATGAACTTAAATTGTATCATTAAAGTATTTTTTGATTGGTATAAAAACTATTTATGAAAAAGAAATGTTGGATAGCAGATACCATGCATGTAAGAAATCTCAGATAACAGATACCATGCATGTAATACCACATGTGTAATAATGAAACCAGCACTAATTGACCATGTTTGGGTATATAAGTACACAGAATAGGGAATCAGAATTAATTACTTTTTGCACCAAATAAATCGCTTTCTTACCCAGTGGATTCTGAGGCAGTATTTGGATTCTCTAGGTCGCATTGTCTTACTTGCAACTCATTGTGTTAGTTGGCATAATTAAGGAGATGAATAAAATTACAGCTCAAAGTTCAAAAACAAAAATGTAGAAACAGCACAGTATAACAGCCAATTGCATAGAGCTTGAAACTAGGATGCTTTTATCCAAGTCGGCCCATCCCTTACGAGTTATGTAGCCATAAAGAAATTACTTAATCTCCTTCTGCTTTGCACTCCGTATCTGTAAGATGAGAATATAATAGTGATTCTATGAAGGAAATGAACTTTGTCTCTTTTAGAATCAAGCATAATCAAAGATTTAGGATGTTTGCTATTTCTTGATCTGCCTATTCCTATTTGAGATTATAAAATCAGAAATCTTTTCAATAGTGTTTCCTTTAAAAAAAATCTTTGGAAGCTTCACATACAGAAAATGAGTTTATCTTACCCAACTTTGTCATGAGCAAGTGACCTTAGATAGAAGACAAATGTGCTCAAATATCCCTGAATTAAAGCCATTTCTAAAATATTAAACCAATTACAGTTATTCCAGATTCAAGTTGAAATAAAATCTAAGTGCTTATAAATTTCCATAATTACAACATAATTAAAAGAAATAATTCGACTTACGAATGTTTATCATGAGCTAATTATATTGTTTTTTAATCCATTAGATATTTTTCACTTTTGCTAATGGCCTTAAGAAAAAATATGGAAAAAAGTGAAATCTATTTTCTCAAAATGTTCCTTTTTGTTTTATTATGTGTTTCTCTGTGTGTGCATGTGTGTATGTGTTTGTGTGTGTCTGTCTTCCCTTTAGTTTGGAGATTTTTAAATTTTACATCAAATTGCATGCTATTTCTTGGTAATTTATAACTAATTCAGTCAAATAAATTTTCTCGGGGTTACAGCAGATAGACGCCATCATATAATTCTACCAAGACATTTGGAAAGTCTTCCATTTGATTGGAAACAACAGTATAGAGAAAACAATGTAACAATTTACTTCTAACAGCAGTATCACCCAGTTACCATAATTGAAAGCATTGACCTCACAAGAAAGAGCCCATTATCTATTTCTTTCTCCAAAGCTTCCTGCTGAGAGGCAGGTGAACTTACTGAGAACACAGAATTTGCTTTGACCATCCAAGGAAGAATGTCATCAGATTAATTACAAGAAGTAAATCACACTTTAAATATCAGGGACCATATTATGTCTTCCTATTCTCATCTTGTATTTAATTGGCTGAAAATGGCATGAAAATGAATTTCTCTTCATCAGCATCCACTCTGCTGGCATCTGGGCTGCTACTAATTGTAGACAATAAAAGTGACACAGAAAGGCAAATTCTGTCTCCACTGTCATCTGGTTTCTGCTATAACTTTGTTCAAAATTTAATTATTATTTTGGTAAAAAATTGTCTTAACCTTTAAAGGCCTTATAAGGCCTCCACTTACAAAACTTTACTTTATATAAATTTTAAAGTGTTAAGTGTGTACAGATTTTGAAGTGTTATAATATGTGCATTAGCATTTTTTATTTCAATTATTTAAAACACCAGATTTAGAGACATGTTTTTTAAGCCAATTAAAGCCATATTATTTTAAACCATTTCGTAGCAAACAATGACATGAAAATATTATATTGAAGTGTGACCATCCCCCAAACGCTGCACATCTCACTCACTGTGTTTGTGTATACCCATCCCCTCCTCCCCCCTCCCACCTGCCTGACACTTGATAAATGTTATTCCTATATGTCCACTTAGGTGTTGATCCGTTAATGCCAATTTGCTGGTGAGTACATGTGGTGCTTGTTTTTCAATTCTTGAGATACTTCACTTAGTAGAATGGGTTCCAGCTCTATCCAGGAAAATACAAGAGGTGCTAGATCACCATTGTTAGAGCTGAATAGTACTCCATGGTATACATATACCACACTTTATTAATCCACCCATGAATTGATGGGCACTTGGGTTGTTTCCACAACTTTGCAATTGTGAATTGTGCTGCTATAAGCTCTGACTTGAGGGGGTGTATGGGCAATATATGTAAACTTAACATTTGTACCCCCATAATATGCTGAAATTAAAAAAAAAAAAAGCGGCCAGGCACGGTGGCTCATACCTGTAATCCTAGCACTCTGGGAGGCTGAGGCAGATGGATTGCTTGAGGTCAGGAGTTTGAAACCAGCCTGAGCAAGAGTGAGACCCCGTCTCTACTATAAATAGAAAGAAATTAATTGGCCAACTAATATATATATAGAAAAAATTAGCCCAGCATGGTGGCGCATGCCAGTAGTCCCAGTTACTTGGGTGGCTGAGGCAGCAGGATTGCTTGAGCCCAGGAGTTTGAGGTTGCTGTGAGCTAGGCTGATGCCACGGCACTCATTCTAGCCTGGGCAATAAAATGAGACTCTGTCTCCAAAATAAAAAATTAAAATTAAAAAAAAATAAAAAATGATATCAGAATACCAAGTATCTAGAAATAAACATAACAAAAGATGAAAAAAGATGCCATTTACCATTGCAGAAATAATATATATTATATTTAAATTTAGCAGAATATTCCCTAGCACCATATTGAAGCAAAAGACAATTTACATGTATATCAGGTAACTTTTGAGTTAATGTAAAAAATTAATATTCCTTAAAGAAGTTACCATTTTTCTTTATTTTTTTCTCATGTTTTCTAACATAATTACTATGCTCTCTTTTTCTAGGGGTATATGTTATGAACATAGGGAAAATGCATATTAAATCGAAAGATAGAGGTAAGCTGACTGGTTTGTTTTCCTTTGAAACTATGGAAGTATTCAATCTTTATGCACATGTTTTGTTTCATTTTATATTTTTAAATATGTTTGAAAAAAGTGTTTGTAATGGCAATAAATATATGAATTTTAAAGAATTAGTGACAGAAACATATATTTGAACATTTATGGCTAAATATTGCAGTTGAAATAACAAAGAAGAAAAATTTTGTAATGCTGAAATATATGTGAAGTTTTAATTTTATGCTATTTATGTGCACTGTTAGATGTTTACCTTTAATTCAGCTTTATATCCTAATTTCATTAGATCTATTGATAATTACTTGGGATCGTTTTATAGTCAATGTAGTTCCAAAATGACCATTATATGAAAAGAAAAAAGCAGCCCTCAGCCACTATTTTTAAATATCTACAAAGCTCAGTATAGTTCTTGCTGTATAAGACACTCAACACGTGTTGACTATGGAAATATAATTATTTTCAGATTAAGTAAAAATAAATATATCTTGTTATAACAGAGTTTAGTAAAAGCTTCTCCTTTCCTAATATTTTATAATTAAAAATAAACAGGGGAACAATATAAGAGTGACTAGGAGCTCACACAATCAGTTTAATTTCTTAGATGGTTTCTGTGCTTGTAAGTTTAATTCTCAAAAGTTGGCTTTCATCATTGTGCTAACTTTGTAAAATTTTTGTAGAAATTATTGGGACATGTATATAAAATATTAATAATGCATAGCATGTAAGAGATACTCAATGTATGCTAGTTAATATTATAATACTTGAATTAGTTACTCTTCCCATCCATGACAATAATTTCTCTCCTTGTTTTGAATTATTTTTTCTTTTATCACTGAGCAGTTTTATTATCTATTTTATTTTAAGACCAATACTTTTTTTAAAACTTTATTTCTAGTTAGCTTATATTTTGTTTGCTATTGTGAGTATATGCTTTTATTGTGTGGTCATGTTGAGTAAAGTTAATATAAACAAAATACATATATTTTCATATATTGTCATCTACTCTTCTAAACTTTTAAGTCTGGCCTTTTTATAGTTATTTCCATTTTTTAATTTATTTTTATTTAAGTTTTATATCAATTCAGTGCTAAAACTTTTAAGAACAATATTAAATAAAACAAAATTAATATAAAATATATAGTGAAGGATCTTTATTCTCCTTAATGTAATGATAACAACTTTACCATTTCAAAGTGTTAGGCATTTGCTGTTCATTTGCGATGCATTTATTTGCATGCTATACAAACATTTGTATTTCTAACAGTTTTTTTTTTAAAGCAGGGGTATATATTTAAAACACGGAGTTTTAATACTTTTATGATAGAATTTATCTCCTATTCTGTATTATATGCTTCACAACAGAATGTAAAAAACATGGTAAATGTTACTGACTATATTCATGATCAGTATTAATTGGTGGATATTTTATTCACATATGGAAATTGCATTGATTATTGAATCAATAGTTCAAAATCATTATCTAGATTGACTTTTTGCTATGTTATGATCTACATTGCTAATCATAAACTCGTGCCATTCCGAAATTATTAAACTGACGTATTTTTGCCACATTCTAAGTAAGAGGTTCTTTATACAACTGGGAAATCCTTAATTGCTAACTATTACATATCTTCATTTATAGCTACAGTCTCTAGATTATGTCAGAACTTTCGTGTTGTAAAAAATAAAATAAAAGCAGTTTGATGAGCTTTATTGTAGACCATTTGTCCTCAACGGTGGGGCATTTTGCCCCGGGTGACTCTTGGTAATATTTGGAGGTAGTTTTGTTTGTCTCCGTTGGATGGGAGAATGTGGTACTGGCAGGCAGGTAGTGTAAATCCTGGAGGCCAGGGAGTCTGACAAACATCCAGAATGCATAGGACAGCCCCTCCAACAAAGAATAATCTGATCCAAATGTCAATAGTGCCACCTTTCAGAAACTTTGATATAAAGAAAAATAGACTGTAACTTGAAGTGACATATGTCTATTTTATTGGAACATCATATAGAAATTTGAGATTGGTTCTGACCAAACAGCAATTCTTTCTTTCTTTCTTTTCTTTCTTTCTTTCTTTCTTTCTTTCTTTCTTTCTTTCTTTCTTTCTTTCTTTCTTTCTTTCTTTCTTTCTTTCTTTCTTTCTTTCTTTCTTTCTCTCTCTCTTTCTTTTCTTCCTTTCTTCCTTCCTTTCTTCCTTATTTCTTTTTCTTTCCTTCTCTCTCTCTCTTTCTTTCTTTCCTTCTTTCTTCTTCTTCTTCTTCTTCTTCTTCTTCTTCTTCTTCTTCTTCTTCTTCTTCTTCTTCTTCTTCTTCTTCTTCTTCTTCTTCTTCTTCTTCTTCTTCTTTTTGGTAAGTAGAAGGAAAAATAAAACAAGAATGATTTCAATGACTTTTTAAATCTTTCCACTAAACTAGACTCTCCCCACAACTATATCCCATATAGGACATGGCAAGCCTCAGCTACACTTGGCTTCCCTGCTGTGAGCTACCTCTGAAGGAGGCATCACACAAGTATGGTAAGACAGTTATTAATTTTGCCTTCATTTATTTTATTCTGGTATCATTTGCAGGAATCATCTTATAAAGTTTCATATAATACTTTATATCTCTGTGTTTTGCTCAGATCGGATTTGATGGCTGAAAAGCACTGAACAGCAAACATGGAATCTTGTTTAGAAGAAGTCAAGAAAGCACTTGAAGGGTTGGGAGAAGGCTTTAATTGCAATAGGTAGGTTCACAGAGAGAGTTGACTGTTTAACTTATGTTTTATAAACAGAGTGTTTTATCAAATGATAGAACCCCAGAGTCTGCATTCTATCTCATCAGGGATGCTAGCTATGTCTATTAAAATGATTTCATATTCTGGTAGAGAATCCGTAGAAAATATGTAGGCTTTGATGTGCATAAATGGTAGCACAAGTCAATCATACAGTTCTTATAAATTTCTTCTACCAGATTTTGTCTGCCAAGGCAAAGCTCAAGAATTATTTACAACTAGGGGCATCCCCATAAACAAGCTTACTATTATTTGACAGCAAAGTTATGTTTAATTAAAAAGTTGAGAGACATATCTCTTAAGATTACTCTTACACCTTTTAAAAATATTTAAATGAAGAAAATCTTAGAAACTTTGCAAATATAGCAGACATATATCTTAGGTATTCCTAATAAGTAAATTTTTTAATTGTTTATTAAATCACCAACTATTTTTCCAACAACCTGTTATATGTATTTATAATATATGAACAAATATACTCTGAATAATTTTAAAAAATGATTATTTTCTGCATATATTTAAATTTTTTCCAAAAATTATCTTTAGAAAACTTACAGTTTCTGTGAATTTCAGGTTATAAGTAACCTGAAATTAGAAATATCTAATTATTATATAAATTAGAAATATTTAATTATTTAAAGCAATCAGCCGTATTCTTTTTCAGTGGGATGAAAGACTTGGTCAATTACAAAAGTCAGGGGAAAGTGTGTTTTCACAACATGTAATGTTAATGTTGTTCTCTCTCTCTCTCTCTCTCTCTCTCTCTCTCTCTGTGTGTGTGTGTGTGTGTGTGTGTGTAGCAGTGACAGAGAAAAGGAAAGAGAATAGTGGAGGAGAGAAGATCAGTTTAGAAGTTTTGCCCTAAGTAAGCATCAAGCCAGATTCCTACCAACAAGCAAAATGGCAATCAGAGTGATAAAGGGCTATGGAAATCTCCCATACAGACATTCCTATTTATCATCTTTGATATACTCAGCTTCTCATCTTACTGAGACCCTTACTTATTTTTATCACTGTAGTTGTCACTGCTGCAACCAACCCTACAAAGATGTTCACTGATTTCGTGTTGGCACAAGCTGGTGCTGACTTATCTCATGCCTACGCCTTTTCCCTCTCGCCATCTGCCCTCCATGGTCCTCTCACCAAGGCTCTTTGTAATCGAGGCATGTGAAACTGCGGGACCCCCTTGGCATATATGATTGTGCATCTTGGACATGCCAGAAAGTTCGTGTCCCTTGAGGTAAATCTCCTACTATGAGGAATGAGAACATATAGATAAATGCCTTTTTCCTTTCCTACCCAGATAAACTGTTGTGAGATGCAGAAGATTATATAACGTCTTAAGAGAGGATCCTGTAAGATTGAGAATTTAATTGGATCTCCGTTAACTCCTTTGGTATCTGCTCTTTCTGTGTGGCACATGGCTGTAATTGCCCTCCTTTTCCCACCATGTGAAAGCAAGACAAAAGAAAGGAAAATACTCCCTTTTGAAAAAGAAAATAAAGTGTCATGAAGAATGAAGAGGAGATGATAAAGACTGAAAAAGCTAACAGGAATGGGGAATGTACGTTGAGGCAGTTTTCTATTCAAATAAATATTTTTACAGCTTTGCAATTGTGAATTGTGTTGCTATAAACATTCGAGCGCAGGTGTCTTTTTTGTAGAGTGTCATTTGATCTTTTAGGTAGATGCCCAGGAATGGGATTGCTGGATCAAATAGTAGATCCACTTGTATCGCTTTAAGGTATCTCCATATTGCTTTCCATAGGGGTTGAACTAGTTTGCAGTCAATATGCTGAAATAAAAATAAATAAACAAATAAATATTTTATTCTATTTATTTTTATTATTTTTTTCCAGGAACAAAAGCAATAGTAAGCAGCAGGAATACAAGTTTTTGAATCAAAAAGAAGAATTCTGAGAGAGAGAAAGAGAGAGCAAGAGAGAGAGCATGTGCCAGAGAGACTCACTTTCATGGAAGTCTCCTATAACCTCTGTGTTCTAAACTCTATAAGCATTCTGTTTTTTATTATACTCACTCCCTCAGTAGCAGTAGGCATAATAGACCATTCTGCCATTTCTAAAGCAATTTTTATATAGGGCCTATTATTCCATCATAACTTTGTGGTTTTCCCTTTATAGTACTGTCCATGGTCCTAGTTCTCTGCAGGATACTTAAAAAGTTGGATGGTGTCAACATTTGGTCATAGGGCTCTCACTCTCTATGTTCTTTTAAAAAATAAATTGAATAAAACAGTATTTGCTATAAGGTGAATATAGTACATATGTATAATTTAAAGTGTATATTTAAATGAAAAAAACATATTCCCACTAACCAGCCTAAGAAAAGGAAAGTTACCAATGCCTTGCAAATCAGCTGTGTGCTGTTTGCTTTTTGTCTACCTCCCCCATAGAAGTAGTAACCTTATCTGAAATTTTGTATTAATCATTGTTGTATTAATCATTCCTTCACCTTTTAACACATATATCTGTATTCTTAATTAAAATATTATTTAATTTTTGCCGTTTGGTCACTTTATATAACTGAGATTAGACATTAAGTGTTCTTTTATAATTTTTTCACTGAAGATTTTATCTTTAAAATCAATTTTTCCATTTAAAGAACTGTAAGTTATTTATTTTTTGACTATTAAAACTGGATATGTAATATTCTATTATATGAACATAGCAAAGTTTATTCATTTTGTTATTAGTGAATATTTGGTCAGTTGAAATGTACTTATTGTGTTAATAATACTGCTTTGAACATTCTGTATGTGTCTCTTGGTGAGAAAGTTTCTCTGAGTAAAGTCCTAAGAGTGGATTGGCTGGAACTTAGGATACGTGAGTTTTACTAGATAGTGTAATAATGTAAAAGTCTTTCTCAAAGTGGTTGAATCATAATTTATATTACATCTAGTAACCGATGACTATTTTTATTTTTCCACAGTCTTACCAATGTCTGGTGTGTGTATGTGTTCTATTTATTTCCCTTCCTTCCTTCCTTTCTTTCTCTTTCTTTCCTTTTTTCTTTCTTTTTTATCTTTCTTTTTTACTCTTTCTTTCTTATATGGTAGATTTGAATCTTTTCTGTGTTTAATCATCTTGCATGTTTTCCCTTTTGTGAAATGCTTATACACATTTTTGTCCCTTTTTTCTGTTTTTTTTTTCTTTTTTTAATGTTTTGTAGGATTTTTTATTTATATTCTAGTCAATATTTTATTAGTGACATATGTTACAATATTCTTCTGTTATGTTACTGGTTTATTTTACTCTATTTATGAATTATTTTATGAATAAAATGTTTTCTTTTTTATCTTAAGTCAAATTCACTAAACATTACTGATATAATCGGTTCCTGTTTTTTTTATTGTTATTGTTGTTGTTGTTTTTGGTCTAATATAATGATCCTTTTCCAAAGTAATAAGATACTTTCTTCATGGTATTCTATTTATAGTTTAAATATTTAAATAGTTTAAATATAGTTTATTGTGTGACTATTATACACACTATGAATCCAATTGCAGTTGTATTTTTATATGGGTACCATTTTCTTAGCAACACTTAGTAAATAAATTTATCATTGCTTTGCTGATCTACTATATGGTTCCAGAACCATATACAACTTTAAAAGAACACTTAGAGTCATAAGGGTTTAGCAGATACTAAGGGGGAAAGGTGATTTTTGACGTTTACTTTCTACCAGTGGAAGTTCCATTTATTTTGAAAGTTGACTATTTTCTTCCCAACCATACATTTTTAAAACATTATTTTTGCTTTTTTATATTTGCTTTTATTGTTTGATAAGTCAATTAAGATAGGTCATATATCATGTGCTAGTAAAGGAAACATTCCATCTCTTTTCTCTGTCTTCATTTTGGTCCCTAGTTCAGTTTACACAATCCTGTAGAATTGTGGTGCCCTTCAAACTTCTAGATCTTAGTCTTATCTATAGCTCCACCTTAAGGTCATTTATTGAACTGGATGTCTAATCACCTCAAAATTAATATAGCTACATTGGGCTTCTAACTAACACATTACTAACATATTACTTGGCTCATGGCATAAGATGAATTGAAGAATAGGAAGTCAATAATTCCATTTAGTATATGTTATGTTCAAAATAATTATTAGATGTTGAAGAAGAATTTTAAATTAGCCTCTTAATATATAAATGTGATAATAAAAATAAAAGTAGAAGAAATAAATTAAGACTATATCAACTAAGAAATGGTATTTAAAGTCACCGGGTTAGGTGAAAAGGTGCAAATGGGGAGTGTGGATAGGGAAGAGGAAAAGGTACAAGACTGGACCCTAGAGCACTGCCTATTTGAGAGTTAGAAAAGAGTGAGCTTCAAAATCTCCATATGTAGACCTGAGTGCAATAGAGATGATTTTGATTTAAGTAGCATGTACCATTTCATAATTCAAAATCAGTGACCAAATAAACATGGTTTACTTAAGTTTTAGAAATTTCCAGAATTTAGAAAGATTGAAAAACTGGGGCAAGCTGCCTTGAGATGATTCACGCAACCAGAGAAATTAACCTTGCTATTTTTATATAAGTGCAAGTTAAAAATACAAATGCTATTAATGCTATCTTACAGTGGCATTAAATAGGCTGTGATTATTCTGTCAGAAATCATGATATTAATGTATGTAACAAAACCATTTCTTCATGTCATCATATAAACTTAATTAATAATGCTTCTCAACTGTCAGTTGATTAAAGCAAAGGACACCAAGGGACCAAGTTTCAAGTTTCATCCATAACTCAGTCAGTAGAAAGCTGGAACTGTGTAGACACCACTTAACCTTTCTGTGCCTCACTTGACCTATTGGTCTAATGAATATAAAATGATGCTAACTTCAAAAAAGGTGCTGAAAGAACTGAGTAATTTACCATCTCATAAAAAGGACTGGTAAAAGAAATGAACAACAGAAAATCTAGACTGTGATAATTAAGTAGAAATAATTTTTGATTCAGATATATTTTTCAAAATCCCAGGTTTTACCGAAACCTTAACAAAAGACTTTATAAGTTAACATAAGACTTAACTTGTAACAACATAATGTAATTTACAACGACAGTCAAAAAACTGAGTAAGCGTGAGGGTGAAAGTCCAGGCTGCCTTTATTATTGAAAGGTACTGTGAACTGCCTCTTTATAAGGAATTGCTTATTTTTATGATTTTTGAGTAGTGGCTTTATTTTATGAAAGTTGATATTGTTATTTCTAGATTCCTCCACTTGCTGTACCTTAAGGTTGACTTAACAGATCTCTGGTATTTCAGCAATATTATTACAAAGAACTTATATTTTGAACAAGTCACTGCTTGTTCAATGTGCCATATCTTTTCACTCCTAGTTTTCACAAGGTAAATCTTCTTGCTGCATTGCCTATGAATTACTAGGATTTAGTCATCCAATGAAACCGGAAATTTAATATATTCTTAGCAATAAAAAGGGGAATCTTGGGGTTTTTAATCTTTTAATCCTTATCTGTGTTTTTTCTCAGAAACAATTACGCCAGACATCAGAATGTTACATAGGGAGGCAACTCTCTCTGAGAAATTCAAATCCTTATCCTTAGCATTACAGAATCAGTTCAAAGCAATAAAGTCCTTTTTGTGTTTCTTGCTTTGTTTTGTTTCCCAGTTTTGCAGTCAAGGAACTCTCCATGGACCAAGGTCAAAATAAAATCATTACACAGACTAGTGAATAGTCATTGATGTCAACTGTAGGTAGTATAAAGTAGAATTGTGCCACTTTGACATATTTAATGTGCTAATATAGAAAATGTTGAAATTTTTAACTATATTTTAAGATCGAAAAAAAAAAATATTCCTGGGTTTTTTCTCTAATTTTATATGTAGTGTTTCTTATTCATATTCTGGTATGCATGAATATTTTTTATTATAGAATTATTACACAGTGATCTGTAGTCTTTCTATTTATATTCTAAAAGGCTGCAATGTTTTATGGGTTTGATGTACTATAATTTAATTATTTCTTTGTTGCTGGCTATTTATACTATTTTTATGTTTCCTATATTTTAAATAATTCCATAGGAAACATCTGTGTCTTGATCCACATTTTTGGTTATGTCTTTATATGAATTCCTATATATATGACTCATGAATAAACATTTTTGTTCTTCTTTATTTATGCTAATATAATGATTTCTTAAAGATTTCAATTGATCGATTCACTCTTTTTTAACAGCATCATTCACATAAAATTTATATATTATATAATTCACCAATTTAAAGTGTACTATTTAATATTTTTGGTATATTACACTATTATTTTTTTGAATGGTGGTAAAATATTTATTATATAACATTTGTCGTTTTAACCATTTTAAGTGGTCAATTTAGTAGCATTTATTACATAAACATTATTGTGCAACCATCACCGCTACTATTTCTAAAAATTTTTCATCATCCAAAATAGAAATTCTGTAACCAGAATCCCTTCATCTCTGAAGCCCCAGGTAACCTACAATATATTTTTTCTCTCTATGAATTTGCCTGTTCCAGAGTTTTCACATAAATGGAATCATATAGTTTTGTCTTTTTTGCTCTACTTATTTCACTTAACTTTCAAGATTCATTCATGTTATAGCATTTGTCAACACTTCAACCTTTTTTTGTGGCTGAATAATATCTATATTTTCATTGTGTACCCACATTTTGTTTATCCATTTATCTATACATGGGCACTTGGATTTTTTCTCTCATTTGGCTCTTGTGAATAATGCAATAAACATTGATGTAAAAATATCTATTTGAATTTTTGCTGTTATTTACCCCATCCATAATATGTTAAAATACTAACTCCCAGAGTTTGTGTTTGGAGATAGGATTTTACCTCTTTAAAGAGGTAATTAAAGTTAAATGAGGTCTTTGGGTGGACCATAATGCATTCTCACCAGTGTCCTTCCAAACGGGAGATTAGAACACAAAGACACACACAGGGAAGAACATACGAAGACTTTACATGGGAGAAGAGAGCCACCTACAAGCCATGGAGGGAGGCCTCAGAAGAAATCAACCTTTCAGACACCTTGATTTCAACTTCTAGCCTCCAGAACTGTGAAAAACTAGATTTCTGTTGTTTAATCCATGCAATCTGTGGTACTTGGTTATGATAACCCTAGCCAAATAACACACCTACTTTCAATTTCTTTGACTATATACCTAGGAGTGGAATTTACTGGTTATATGGTAATTCTAAGTTTAGATTTTTGAGTAATGAGTCATTCGTGTTATCGATATTTGATTACTTCTACAAGACAAGATTTTGCACTACATATTTAGAAGACAAAGTGAATACAATATGATTCCTTTTTATCAGAGATTTCGCTCTCTAAAAGATGAGAGAATTATTTTTTAAAAAACTAGGTGCA
This sequence comes from Mirza zaza, assembly GCA_008750895.1. Taxonomy (NCBI): domain Eukaryota; kingdom Metazoa; phylum Chordata; class Mammalia; order Primates; family Cheirogaleidae; genus Mirza; species Mirza zaza. The sequence goes on along the minus strand of VSMD01013192.1, from coordinate 578 downwards.
ATGACAGAGATGTTCAAAAAAATTGAAGTTTATTTAATTCATTATATCACTGATAATATTAATGATTTTACTTCTCTATGTCTTAAATTAATAGATAAAAGTGGAAATATGTCATTAAATTAGTATCTTTCTCAAATACATTATTAAAAATAGCCACAAATCCCCCTCCATTTATGTATACTCTTCTAATGTGAAGGTGCATATGCTCCCATCAAGGAGTTGAATCTATTTCTCTACATCTTAAACCTGTCTTGGTCATGTTATTTTCTTTGGCGAAAGCAACATTAGACAAAACAAAGCAAGCAGATTTGAAAAGTGTTTGTACATTGACGAGTAAGTATCTTTGTGTTGTCCTTGACTCCCTAAGGCCATTATATGAAAGAAGTTAATGTGGTGGAGGATGAGAGGCCATATGAAGAGAAACTGAGGCAGCCCAGCAGACACTTAGCTGACAGATAAGTGTAGGCTATATAGAATCATGCAGCCACCACCCAATCTACGAGCTGATAAGAGCTCCCTGAGGTCACTCAAATCAAACCAAATCAGAACTGTTCAGTTTATCCACAGAATCATGAGAT
>VSMD01013190.1:0-39847 GCA_008750895.1 Mirza zaza | reverse complement strand
TATACCATGGAGTACTATTCAGCTCTAAGAAACAATGGTGATATAGCGCATCTTATATTTTCCTGGTTAGAGCTGGAACCCATACTACTAAGTGAAGTATCCCAAGAATGGAAAAACAAGCACCACATATATTCACCAGCAAACTGGTATTAACTGAGCAGCACCTAAGTGGACACATAGGTACTACAGTAATAGGGTATTAATAGGGCAGGGGGGAGGGGAGAGGGGGGCGGGTATATACATAATGGGTGAGATGTGCACCATCTGGAGGATGGTCATGCTGGAAACTCAGACTTGTGGGGGGAGGGGGCAGAAAGGGCATTTATTGAAACCTTAAAATCTGTACCCCCATAATATGCCGAAATAAAAAAAAAAAGAAAGAAAAGCTTCGAGTACTGAGTCAGAGTGCAGAAAAGTGTTTTCAAGGCTCCTTCCCTCTCTCTTGTAAGAGAGTCTGAGTGCAAGTGCCTAGGAAAGGTCTCAGCCACTGAGGGCCCCTGATAAAGAGGGCTCCAAATGGAGGTGTCTGGAATAGGAATGCAGATATGTATAATAGCATAGCTGGCCAGAGGGGCCTGAATCCTTGACCACAACTCTCTTCCAAGACTGCAGTGCATCGACTATGGGTCTAGTCTGGTGTGTAGAGGTCAGCTTTCTCTATAAGGCCTGCCAGGTAGAGCCTTTGTAATTGTGGCTGGGTCTCATGGATCACACATAGGTTTTTGGCCAGAAGTTAGACTCCTCACTAAAATTTGAAATAATTTAAATGTTCTTCAGTAGGGTATTGGTTAAATAAATTTATGGTACACCCATACAATGTTTTACAATATAACAATGAAGTCTGATTTGCATTGGCAACATGGTAAGGATTCTAGCTGGAAATAGATGATTTGCTTCAAATGAATAATTGAAGAGAGTTTACAAAGGGTTAGAGAATGAGACGGCAACCAGGGCTGGCAACAGGGAAGCCATTACTATTGCTAGGCCTGAACGGGTGCAAAAGGGAATGGTTACAGAAACTCTTGAGAGCTGAAGTCTTCAGTAGAGAAGCATAGCCACTGGCAAACTATAGCCCAATAGAAAGGAAGTAAGAGAATAAATACCCTGACCTCTCTCTTTCTGCCCTTTCATCAAGATCATCTATCTCTTATAGATGTTTCCCATCTGCCAAACCCACCCTGAAGCTAGAGGGTAAAGGGAACCTGTTTGATGAAGTATATAAAAATGAGCCTTCTAGGGCATGGAGCAGGGTGGAAAAGAGTGGATAAAGTAGAGAAGGGTACATGTTGAAGTTGCATCAGCAATCTAAACATCCAGCTTAATGATATTTCATTGTATAAATATATAATTGTTTAATCATCTATTCTTAGGCATTTAGGTTTCTTCCAGATTTTCTTTTTGCTCATTATAAACATTCTTTTATTTAAGTCTTTGCATATCTATTCTAATTTCCATGTGATACCTCCTTAAAAGTGGCTGGGCTCCACTTTTAAGAGTTTTGATATATATAACCTCCAGAAAGATTTTAACAATTACCTTCCACCAGCAGAATGTGAGAGAGCTGCTTGTTTTCCTGTGTTCTCATTAACACTACGTATATTATCATTAATCTTTGCCAGTTTGATAGGAAAAAAGGCTACTGTTTTAATTTGTATTTCTTTGGTTACTAGTTGAATTCAAAAATAAAAAAATTTCATTGGCTATCTGTGGCTTTGTTAAATTATCACCCTGTTTTAATATAAAACCCCTGGTATCCTTTGTGCCTGGTACCCTTCAATCTGTAGATCCTCTGTTTTACCCTCTCTGGAGAATAAACACAATATTTTACAGTGACCTTTGCTATGGTTGCTTGACTAGAGTGAGGGAAGAGTTGTGGTGTCTAACTATAATAATTAACCAAATTTTCAACCGGGTTTTTAGTCCTTTCACACTACCACTTTCCTCTGCCCGACTTCTAGAAAACACTTACTGCTGCTAATTCTTGAGCTTTTTGGTGATTATGCAGTATGTTTTGCTTTGGTTCTTGACTTTCTCCACTACCAGCTTAGGATTGAAATTTCTTAGGTCTTCCAAGTAAGTTACCACTCTTCTGTCTACTTTTTAGCTTTCTAATTTTCGTGGTGTTTTCTTTCTCCTGATCTCTTTGTCTTTATAGGTTATACCTTAAAATTATATAAGGTCGGCCGGGCGTGGTGGCTCACGCCTGTAATCCTAGCACACTGGGAGGCTGAGGTGGGCGGATTGCTCAAGGTCAGGAGTTCGAAACCAGCCTGAGCAAGAGCAAGACCCCGTCTCTACTAAAAATAGAAAGAAATTAACTGGCCAACCAATATATATAGAAAAAATTAGTGGGCATGGTGGCACATGTCTGTAGTCCCAGCTACTTGGGAGGCTGTGGCAGAAGGATTGCTTGAGCCTAGGAGTTTGAGGTTGCTGTGAGCTAGGCTGACGCCATGGCACTCACTTTAGCCTGGGCAACAAAGCGAGACTCTGTCTCAAAAAAAAAAAAAAAAAAAAAATTAAAAAAAAATTATATAAAGTCATTTAAGTGAGCTTACTGGAGGATGTGGAGCCAAATCCTTGTGCTCAACCTTTCATCTTTAATAGGAAGTCCTGAGTTGAAACTGTTTTACTGGGCCTTATTAGGTTGGTAAATACTACAGTGTCTCATAGACCTGGGAGGGATATGAAGAATAGTTGTGTAGACCGGAGAGCCTCCAAGTTAGTCTCCAGTGTGAGGAGGATACCTCTCTTGATGAAAATTCTTTTCATGACCTCTTAGAGCAGGGGTCCTCAAACTTTTTAAACTGGGGGCCAGTTCACTGTCCCTCAGACCATAGGAGGGCTGGGCTATAGTTTAAAGAAAACTATGAACAAATTCCTATGCACACTGCACATATCTAATTTTGAAGTAAAAAAAACAAACAGGCAAAAACACCCTCATGTGGCCCGCAGGCCATAGTTTGAGGATGCCTGTCTTAGAGTATCTCTGTGCTCATATTCCTAAAGGTATTAAACAGTTGGGTTGCGCATGCAAAAGCATTTGTCAAAATTGTTCATTTTCATGCAATTTCATGAATCAGAGAGGCATACATATGTTATGTCCGCAATGTAGATTAGGCCTCTTAGGAATATATTAATAGCAAAAATATTGAGTAACTGATGATGCATGGGCTCTGATAGTCAGAATGAACAGTGGCTGAAACAGTCCAGGAGACCTTCTGCTGGCCCATGTGTTACCGCTTTATATATTGGGTTATTCAGCATATAAAAGGCCATTCAGGGAGGGAGTAGGAGTTGTCAAGAGTGTGGAGAGAGAGAGGGACAGTTTGAGAACTCAGTACAGCTGCTATTTGTCAACTAGTATGGATGTATTTTCATATTTTATACTAGGAATGGCCATAGTGGTACATATAACTAATTGTCAGCCCTGAGCCTTTTCCCTTTTGCTCTAACTGTGCTGCCCTTGTGTGGATTATTTTCCCTTTCTAGGATGCTCTAGATGTTTGTTTAACCTATGTTGCCTGTCACTGTCTTGTTTCCTCTACTCAATGTCTTTTTCAACTTTCTACAGATAATGGATCCCATCTATGGACTCAAGCCTTCATCAGTGCCTCTGGTGGCAGTCTGATCAATAGTATCAACAACCTGGTGCTTGCTTTCCAACAAGAGCCCAGGATGCACAGGTAATCCCTGAGTTGTAATTTCTATTCCATCCCTCAGTCTTGGCTTTCTGTGTAGGGTGGCCTTTTGCCTCAGGTTCCCTCCCCAGCATCAGTATCTGGTACCTTTTGATGCATCCTACTTCCTTTGATTCCTCCCTTCCCCAGTCACTTTTTGTAGTAGTGTTGCAAATGAGCAGATATATTATAGCTTGGAATCATGATATAACTACCTATGTGGTTACAATTGCCACCTCAGGTCTGCTACCTACCTCTGAATTGCATTCCTTTGGTATTGATGCTTCCCCAACCCATGGCCAAGTTTTTCTGTGCTCTTTTGATGCTGTATTATAGATCAGCTGCTTCCACAGGACTGTTTCATACCTTGGAGTGGGAAAATTACCACCCTAAAAAAATCAGTGTTGTTATTAGCAAAGATGGAGGGAAGAATGACTGACAAGTTAGCTACCAACAGATTTTGGCATATAAAACTGATGCTGGAGGTTCCCAACTGGAAAGGCCCTCTAGAATATTTAATGATGGAGCTCACAGTGGGCAAGTGCCACCCAAATACTCAGAGCTTCCAATTAGCTTTTTAGTCCCTCACTCTTAAATATTAACATGAGAAGGCAACCAAAGATTATCAGACATTTGAGGTAAGCCACATGTACAAAAGAAAGATAAAACCATGAAAAGTAATTTGGAAAAGACAGAGACAATGTAGGGAGAAGAAAATTTTTTTAAATTATCATTAATCTCAGAGACATGAGGGAAGATATAATCATGGGGAGAAAGAATACAATAAAAGGAATATTTAAGGAATAAAAAAGTTCTTAGAAACTAAATATATCACAAAAGTGATAAACTCAATAGAAGGGTTAGGTAATAAAGTTGAAGACAATGCTGAATATAGAGCAAAAAATAAAGGAAATGAAAAATAAGGACAAGAAGGAAGGAAAGGAAAAGAACATTAAAGTGTCATTCTAGGTCTAATACTTAAATATAAGAGATTCCAAAAAATAAAAAGAACTGAGAAAATAAGAGCAGAGGAATTTGTCAATGAAATAATTTGAGAAAATTGCCTAGAATTAAAGGAATCAGTTTTAATCTAATTTCATAAGGTATATCACTGTGAAATTTCAGAACTCAGAAGACAAAGAGAAGATTCCATAAATTCCTAGGGGGGAAGATAGTAAAGAAAAAAAAAGTCATGTGCCACAGACTAGGAATCAGAATGGCCTCAGATTTTTCAAAAGCAAAACTGAAATCTAGAAGGCAAGGGAGAAATGCCTTCAAATTTAAAAAAATTTTTTTTCTGCATATTATGGGGGTACAAATGTTAAATATTGCCCTTGCTCTCCCTCCTCCCTTGAGTCAGAGCTTCAAGCATGTCCATCCCGCAGATGGTGCGCATCATACTCATTGTGTATGTATATACCCATCCCCTCCCCCACCTGCCCAATACCCGATAAATGTTATTCCTATATGTCCACTTAGGTGTTGATCAGTTAATACCAATTTGCTGGTGAGTACATGTGGTGCTTATTTTTCCATTCTTGAGATACTTCACGTAATAGAATGGGTTCCAGCTCTATCCAGGAAAATATAAGAGGTGCTGTATCACCATTGTTTCTTATAGCTGAAGAGTATTCCATGGTATACATATACCACATTTTATTAATCCACTCATGTATTGATGGGCACTTGGATTGTTTCCACATCTTTGCAATTGTGAATTGTACTGCTATAAACATTCGAGTGCAGGTGTCTTTTTTATAGAGTGTCTTTTGTTCTTTTGGATAGATGCCCAATAATGGGATTGTTGGATCAAATGGTAGATCTACTTGTATCACTAAGGTATCTCAATATTGCTTTCCACAAAGGCTGAACTAGTTCGTAGTCCCATGCCTTCAAATTTTAACCTGGAAGTTTGTACCCAGCCAAATCAAAGATAGAATAAAGATGCACTAAGGCATTGAAGGCAGCTAGTCCAGAATGGAAAATTTCAGAAGACTCTGGGAAAGCCTTCTTTAAGAGGATATAATTGATACAATACCGGATATGTATGAATGTGTTAAATGGAAATTTAGGCTAGCAAGGAGATAGAGGTTAATTGAAAATTAGGGAAACAAAATCAAACCAGATGGAAAGTTAAAAGTGGATGCAGACCTGGTGGCTAGTTTGAGCAGGGCAGGAGATGGCAGTATAGGAAAGACACCACCTAATAACAGGAAGGAGATTCTCTTGCTCCAAAAGCCAGAGGTAATATATGATCTGACTGGGCATTTATTGATATTTGGTTCCTCTATGGCTTATTTTATTTTCACTTCTTAAGAAAGAAGTGCCCTCCAGTGTCAAGGATATTACACTTATGGTTTTATTATCAATTTCCCTTAATACCAAAAATATAAATCTCCCTTAGGCCTTACGTCTCCAAATTGTTCCTTCCTAGGCAATTTCATGTCTTCCACACATGCTCAGCCTACCTGAAATACTGTGACATCAATGATGGGATTTATGTTACATGTGAACATCTGGACAATAATGTTTTGTTGACTGTAGGTAATGGAATCTCTTGTTGTAATTGCCAATTAGAAAAATGCATCTGTAATCTTATTCTGGCATCCTACTGGGTTTAAGTTGGGCCTGTAGTCTGTGTCTATTTCTCCTAGAGCTGGCTGGCTTATTTCTTTATATCAGGGACTGCATACTGAAATCAGCTATTTCTTAGTTTTTCCACCTGCAATCACTTTGTTTAGAACCTTCAGTAACTACAGGGAGATTTGTGGTCCTCTCCCTCCCACTTCTCATCTCTCTCCCTTTCCTCTCTTCCCTCTCATCCTGTGCATTGCTCTGAGCTTTCCTGCATAGGCAGGAGGGGTATTAGGGCCCTTACCTTTTTGAAAAGAAAGAGAACATATTTGAGGTTTAAAAAGATACTTAGTGCATTGCGTTAGCTCAGGCAACTATAAGAAAATACCACATATTGGGTGGCTCAAACAGATATTTATTTCTCACAATTCTAGAGGCTGAGAAGTCCAAGATCAAGGTGTACTTCCAAAGGCCCTACCTCCAAATACCATAAAATTGTGGGTTAGGGCTTCAATTTACATATTTTGGGGAGACATAGACATTCAGTCTATAGGTGTCCTCAAACTATGGCCCACGGGCCACATGCAGGTGTTTTTGCCCGTTTGTTTTTTCACTTCAAAATAAGATATGTGCAGTGTGCATAGGAATTTGTTTGTAGTTTCTTTAAAACTATAGTCCAGCCTTCCAACAATCTGAAGGACAGTGAACTGGCCCCCTGTTTAAAAAGTTTGAGGACCCCTGGTCTATAACATTGTGTGAAAGCCATTACCTTTCTTTTTTTCCTGTGAGCTTCATCAGAAATCCTGGTTGTAGCTACTTGTGCATTTACTGATTGACTATTTCTTGTCCGCTATTTATAGATCAGTGCTTCTTAAACTTTAAAATGCATACAATCCACCTGGGAGAATTTTGTTAAAATGTAGATGATTTTGATTCTGGGGTAAAGTTTGAGAGTCTATTTCTATCTTTCAGACATTGCTGATGTTGCTGGTATAGGGACTGCATTTTGAGTAGCAAAGATGTAGACCACTAATACTCAGAAGTTTTTAATTAGAAATTTTGGAGAGAAAAGACTTAAGGTTTGTTTACAAATATCAAGCATGATTATGTGCAAAGGAGCAGTGGCTATCTAATCAGTATAGCCTGATATGTTAAAAATCATATTTTGTTTTAGGTAGTATATTTGAGATAATAGATCTTAGACTTGGAAATTACTGGAACTTCCATTGACTAATTCTCTCTAGATATTAAAGATCTTTTTTTTTCACTCTCCCTCTCCTTGATATTAAAGATTTGTCCTTCTGTGATAGGAATGGACAAGAATATTCTCCTTTCAGGAGGAGTAAGGGAAGGAAAGGACAGAGATAGCACAGAGGATGTTACGATAGAGATGTATTAACAATATTACTTGCTAAGATCTCTCTTCTCAAACATGTCATTGAACATTATACTAGTATTTCTCAAACTTTAGAGTGTATAAGAATCACCTAGGGTACTTGAAGACAATGCAGATCACTGGGTTCTATGTACAGAGATTCCAATTTGATGGATATGACAGTGCCCCTTTAAAATACACTTTCACATCCATCAAATTATCCCAGGTGAATCTGAGGTAGTGGGTCCTTGGACCATGTTTTGAGCAACATAGTATTAGAAAGTCTGGTGGTAGTCTCTGGAGGAAGAAAAGAAAACCAAACCAAACCAAATATTTTCATCTATTTTTATTGGAGTCTTTTTGAGTTATTATTGTAGAAGAGAGAAATAAAAGACATCTCCCCAGTGAGTAGGCAGTTCTGTCAGACATCTAACTGTAAATTAGGCAGGTACGAACTCTGTATCAACACTCTGAGGCAGGACTGATGGCTACAATTCATAGGAACATGGAATTTTAGAGCTGATAGGAATCTTAGCAGCTTTCCAACTTTTAAAGTTGTGATCCATAGTAACAAAACACTCTAATTTTTTGTTATATTTAAATTTAAAAAATCTGATCGTGTCCCATTTTATTGGTTGTACAATTAGTATGTTATAACTTACTTCAGAATTACCAGTCTAGTGCAGTCACTTCATTTTGCAAATGTGAAACAAGTTTAGAGAGAGAAAATGACTTGTTTAAAATCACGTAGGTATAAGTACTAGATCTCAAAGCTAGAGCTAAAATCTCAGACTTTTAATCCAACAGTCCGTCCACAATGGCCTACTGTATATCTAAGTGCTTGTTTTATTGATCTTAGCCTGTTTTCTCACAGGACAAAAACGGTCTATGTATGTTTACTAGATTGCCTATCTAGTTGAAGCATTTCGAAGAGTACAAATGTCTTTTCACTGAATGAACCACTAGATGGTAGTGTAAATTCTTCTGATGGCAGACTATTCAACTGAGCTGAGGTGAAATCAGATTTGTATATTTGCATCCTTATAATACTTTACAGATTGGTCTTTGTGGATAAGCTGAGCTTTATGCCTATCCTGAAGAAGGTATTTTGTATGAGTTTATAAGCAGGATACATTTTGTTATTTGGTACATCTTCTGTCATTTGTATGGAAGAGACATTTAGAAAAACAAACCCATATTTGCTCTCAGTATCCCCAAAAGGGCCCTCTTGTTTTGTATTCAATATATTTTTCTTTTTCAGAACCCTATCTTACAGGACTTTAAAGAATCATTTTCTGTTATTTCAGATTGAAAACTAAATTCTTTTAGCATAACAGTCTATGTGGGCCCTTTCAGATTTGAAATAAACAAACAGAAACTCCAAACAACTTTAAATTTATCATCTCCTAAAAAACATTCTGCTTTATAAGATTTTACTTTTTTTTCTTTCAGCAAGATTAACACCCTGATCTATGTATGTACTAAGAGCTTTTGAGGGAGGTGAACATGAATACAATGCTGTTTGTTGGGGTTTCAGGCAGTGTCTTTTTTTTTTTTTTTTTGAGACAGAGTCTCACTGTGTTGCCCAGGCTAGAGTGCCGTGGCATCAGCCTAGCTCACAGCAACCTCAAACTCCTGGGCTCAAGCGATCCTCCTGCCTCAGCCTCCCAAGTAGCTGGGACTACAGGCATGTGCCACTGTGCCCGGCTAATTTTTTTCTATATATATTAGTTGGCCAGTTAATTTCTTTCTATTTGTAGTAGAGACGGGGTCTCGCCCTTGCTCAGGCTGGTTTTGAACTCCTGACCTTGAGCAATCCGCCCGCCTCGGCCTCCCAGAGTGCTAGGATTACAGGCCTGAGCCACTGCGCCCGGCCTGTTGGGGTTTCAGGATCAGACAGGCTGAAGAGTTGAGCCTTTCCTCACAGCTTAAGCTGGAAGAAAAAGAGAAAATGTGATGACTATGCTTAACACATATTCCTTTTAACTCTTTTTCCCTCCTCCTATTCAAGCTGTCTTTTTGTAAATAATAATGATAATAAAACGGATTCAAGGATGTAGGAAAGAAAGGAAAGGATAAGAAGTGTGATGATTAATTTCGTGTGTCAATTTGGTTGGGCCATAATGCCTAGATATTTGATCAAACATTGTTTGGATGTTTCTGTGAGGGTGTTTTTGGATGAGATTAACATTTAAATTGGTGGACTTTGAGTAAAGCAGATTGCTCTCCATAATGTGGGTGGGCCTCATCCAATCAACTGAAAGCCTTCATGGAACAAAGACTGGTCCTCCTGGAGCAAGAGGGAATTCTGCCAGTAGATTGCCTTTGGATTCAAACTGCAACTCTTCCCTGAGTCTCCAACCTGCTGGTCTATCCCATCAGATTTTGGACTTGCCAGGCCTCCACAATCACATGAGTCAATTCCTTAAAATAAACCTCTGCCTCTCTCTATATGTGTACCCATCCTGTTGAGTCCTAATTCCTTAAAATAAACTCCCCTTTCTCTACATATGTGTACCTTGTTGGATGTTTTTCTGGAGAACCTTGACTAACAAAAAGTAAAAGACTAGGTATGAAAGGAGACTTCAGAATGATTAACCTAGCTTGTAAATGAAAAAGTGAATTAAAGCAAATTGAAAGACAATTACAATCACAGCAGCAACAAAAATAAATAAATGGGACATGATCAAATTAAAAAGCTTCTACACAGCCAAAGAATGTCAAGAGAGCAAACAGACAACCCACAGAATGGGAGAAAATTTTCTCAAGCTACGTAACCGATAAAGGGCTGATAACTAGAATTTATTTAGAATTCAGGAAAATCAGCAAGGAAAAATCAAACAACCCTATCAAAAAGTGGGCAAAGGACATGAACAGAATCTTTTCCAAAGACAACAGAATAATGGCCAACAAACATATGAAAAAATGCTCAACATCTCTAATCATCAGGGAAATGCAAATCAAAACTGCAGTGAGATATCACTTAACTCCAGTAAGAATGGCCTTTATCAAAAATTCCCCAAACAATAAATGTTGGTGTGGATGCGGAGAGATAGGAACACTCCTATCTGGTGGGACTGCAAACTGGTTCAGCCTCTTTGGAAAGCAATATGGAGATACCTTAAAGTGATACAAGTAGATCTACCATTTGATCCAGCAATTCCACTACTGGGCATCTACTCAAAAGATCAAAAGTCACTTTATGAAAAAGACACCCGCACTCGAATGTTTATAGCAGCACAGTTCACAATCTCAAAGATGTGGAAACAACCCAGGTGCCCATCAATACATGAGTAGATTAATAAAATGTGGTATATGTATACCATGGAGTACTATTCAGCTTTAAGAAACAATGGTGATATAGCACCTCTTATATTTTCCTGGATGCAGTTGGAACCCATTCTATTAAGTGAAGTATCTCAAGAATGGAAAAACCAGCACCACATGTACTCACCAGCAAATTGATATTAACGGATCAACACCTAAATGGATATATAGGAAAAACATTTATCGGGTGTTGGACAGGTGGGAGGGGGGGAGGGGATAGGTATATACAAACACAATGAGTGAGATGTGCAATGTTTGGGGGATGGTCACGCTTGAGGCTCTGACTCTGGGGGGGAGGGGGGCATGGGCAATATATGTAATCTTAATATTTGTACCCCTATAATATGCTGAAATAAAATAAATAAATAAATAAATGCAGCTGCTAGGAATTTTGAAATTGAAAAAAAAAACCAATTAGAACACTACTATTCTTTCCTCCATTCCTCTTCCACAACTTTCTCTCTGAAACCTTGACAAATGCAGGGAATAATTCTGTTTTCTACACCATTGTATGTTCAGTGCTTGCTGTAATTTTTGCCATATTCTAGGCTCTTGTTCAGTATTTGTTGGTTGAATGAATGAATGGTTAAGAATCTTAATTGTAGAACAGGTGAAAGGATGAATTCTCAGTGTCACAGGAGTATGAAATTCAGTGCAATTCTGATCAAAATCCCAATTGTATATTTAAACCCAATGAGCCAAGTTTAAAATTCAGGTGGAAATGCAAAGGATCAAGAATGGACAAGGCATTCCTGAAGGAGTACAAGATTGGGAGACTTGCTTTGCTGGCATACTAGATATTAAGATTTATAAAGTTACGAGTTCAAAGAGAGTCAAATAGACTAGTCAAACAGAATAGAGAGATAAGAAATAGATCCATGCATAATGTGGAAACTTAAAGCCAATCAGTGGAGAAAGAATGAATGTTTGAATAAATGTTTCTGGAGAAATTGATTCTCACCAGATGTGATAAAAATAAATTCTAGGTGCATTAAGATTTAAATGTAAAAGGCAAAATTATGAAGTTGTCAGAGTATAGAAAAATATCTTAGTGACTTGAGGAAAGAGGATTTCTTTTTAACAACAAAAATTATTTTTTTCAGAATATTACAGTGGTACAAATGTTAAATGTATTGCTTTTGTACAGTTTGAGTCAAAGTTATAGGTGTGCCCATCACCCAAATAGTGTGCACTGTACCCATTAACAGTAAATTTACCCATGCCCTCCTCCTCTCCACCTGCTTGAATTCCATCAAATTTTACTACCATATGTACACATGAATGTTGATCAGTTAGTTCCAATTTAATAGTGAGTTGTTTTTCCATTCTTGTGATATTTCACTTAGGAGGAGGATCTCCAGTTCCATCCAGGTTGTTACAAAAGATATTAGTTCACCATGTGTTTTATGGATGAGTAGTACTCCATGGTGTACATATACCACATTTTATTAATCCGCTTATGTATTGATGGGCATTTGGGCTGTTTCCACATCTTTGCAATTGTGAATTGTGTTGCTGTAAACATTGGGGTACAAATGTCTTTTTTATAAAATGTCTTTTTTTTCCTTTGGATAAATACCCAGTAGTGGGATTGCTGGATCAAATGGTAGGTCTACTTTTAGTTCTTTGAGGTATCTCCATACTGCTTTCCATAGAGGTTGTACTAGTTTACACTCCCACCAATAGTGTAGAAGTGTTCCTTTCTCTCCACATCTGCACCAGCATCTGTGTTATGGTGCGGAGCACGAGAAAAGACCACCGAATCCGAACTGAATTGAATTCACGAACTTTTATTAGCTGGCCAGGACTGTTCCTGCTCTGCAGGATGCAAGCACAGGGAATAGTCCGAAGCCATGACGGCAGAAAGCTTTTATACTATTTTGGGTTGGGGGCTTACGTGACTGTAAGTGAGTTGGGGGCTTATGTGACTAGAGGCACATAAGTGAGGATATTGTTTTCTTTTCTTTTTTTTTTTTTTTTTTTTGAGACAGAGTCTCACTTTATTGCCCAGGCTAGAGTGAGTGCCATGGCGTCAGCCTAGCTCACAGCAACCTCAAACTCCTGGGCTCAAGCAATCCTGCTGCCTCAGCCTCCCAAGTAGCTGGGACTACAGGCATGTGCCACCATGCCCGGCTAATTTTTTCTATATATATTAGTTGGCCAATTAATTTCTTTCTATTTATAGTAGAGATGGGGTCTCGCTCTTGCTCAGGCTGGTCTCGAACTCCTGAGCTCAAACGATCCGCCCACCTTGGCCTCCCAGAGAGCTAGGATTACAGGCGTGAGCCACCGCGCCCGGCCTGAGGATATTGTTTTCTACATTTAATCATGTTCCTTCCAGATGGCAGGAGCCCTAGTCCAGCCTTGAGTCCTTGCGCAGATAGTGTCAGTGAGCCTGGAGTACGGTGAAATTTTATGACGTGCAGCTGGCAGGATATGTCTTCAGTTACAAGTTGATTGCTTTGCTTTCTTCTTAGAACAATTTAAGTTTCCCACCACCGGAAAGGGCACAAGCAACCAGAACCTTTGGCTTCAACAATCTGTTGTTTTGTAACTTTTCAGTAAAAGCCATTCTCACAGGAGTGAGATGATATCTCATTGTGGTTTTGCTTTGTATTTCCCCGATTATTACAGATGTTGAGCAACTTTTTCCTGTGTGTTTATTGGCCATTAGTCTATTTTCTTTTGAAAAGCTTCTGTTCATGTCTTTCCCACTTTTTTAATGGGGTTGTTCGATGTATTCTTGCTGATTTGCTTGAGTTCTTTGTAGATTCTGGTTATTAGCCCCTTATTGGATGTATGGCATGCAAATATTTTCTCCCATTCTGTAGGTAGTCTATCTGTTCTATTGACTGATTTGCTGTGCAGAAGCTTTTAAATTTAATCAGGTCCCATTTGTTTATTTTTTGTTGTTGCTATGATTGCCTTTTAGGTTCTTCTTCATGAATTCTTTGCCTAGACCAACAACTATAAGAGTTTTTACGATCTCTTTTTCCAGAATTTTTATAGTTTCATGCCTTAGGTTTAAGTCTGTTTTCCATTGTGAATTAATTTTTATGACTATTGAGAGGTGCAGATTCTGTTTTAGTCTTCTACATGCGGCTATCCAATTTTCCCAGCACTATTTATTGAATAGGGATTCTTTTCCCCATTGTGTTTTTTTTTTGTTGTTGTTGTTGTTTTTTTTTTTGCTTTGTCAAAGATCAGATGGCAATATGAGGATGGTTTTATATCTGGGTTCTCTGTTCTGATCCATTGGTCTATGTTTCTGTGCTAGTACCATGCTGTTTTGGTTACTACAGCCTTGTAGCATAGCTTGAAGTGTGGTAAGGAAGGAGGTGCCTCCACTTTATTCTTTTTGCTTAAGTTTGCTTAGCTATTTAGGGTCTTTTCTGGTTCCATACAAGGTATAGAATAATTTTTTCTAGGTCTGAAAAAAATAATGTTGGCATTTTAATGGGAATTGCATCAAATCTATAAATCACTTTGGGTAGTATAGACATTTTAACAGTGTTGATTGTGCCAATCCATGAGCGTGATATGTTTTTCCATTTGTTTATATCCTCTGAGATTTCCTTCTTCAGAGTTATATAGATTTCCCTATGAGAGATCTTTCACCTCATTAATTATATATATTCCTAGGTATTTTATTTTCTTTGTTGCTATTGTAAAAGGTATCAAGTCTTTCATTTGGTTCTCAGCTTAACTGTTGGTTTATAGAAATGCTGTTCATTTGTGTACATTGATTTTATAGTCTGACACTTTGCTGAATTTATTTATCAATTACAGGAATATCTTGGCAGAATCTTTGGGATTTTCCAGAAATAAGATCATATCATCAGCCAAGAGCAATAGTTTCACCTCTTCTTTCCTGATTTGGATACCCTTGATTTCCTTCTCTTACCTGATTGCTCTGGCTAGGACTTCCAGGACTATGTTGAATGGAAGTGGCAACAGTGAGCAACCTTGTCTGGTTCCAGTTCAAAGTGGGAATGCATTCAATTTTTCCCCATTCAGTATGATGCCAGTTGTAGGTTTATTATATGTGGCTTTTATAATATTGAGGTATATCACATCTATGTGTATTTTGTTAAGAGTTGTTATCATAAAAGGGTACTGAATTTTGTCAAATATTTTTTCTGCATCTGTTGAGAGGATCATATGGTCTTTGTTTTTGCATCTATTTATGTGGTGAATCACATTTATAGATTTGCATATGTTGAAGAATCCTTGCATCATTGGGATGAAGCCCACTTGATCATGGTGGATTATTTTTTTGATGTGTAGCTGAATTTGGTTTTCTAGGATTTTATTGAAAATTTTTGCATCTATATTCATAAGGGATATTGGTCTCTAGTTTTCTTTTTCTCTTGTGTCTTTTCCTAGTTTTGGTATCAAGGTGACATTGGCTTTGTAGAACAAGATGGAGAGGATTCTTTCCTTCTCTGTGGTTATGAAATAATTTCTGCAGTTAGCTACAAGTTATTCTTCGTAGGTCTGGTAAAATTCAGCTGTGAAACCATCTGGTCCGGGACTTTTTGTTGTTGTTGGGAGATTTTTTTTTTTTTTTAAATTGCTGCTTCAATTTTGTTACTTGGTATTGGAATGTTCAAGAGTTTTATTTCTTCCTGACTGATCCTAGGGACTCTGCATGTTTCCAAAAATTTGTCCATTTCCTCAACATTTTCAAGTTTATGTGCATAGAGATTTTTATAGTATTCAGAGATGATATTTTATATTTCCATAATATCTGTTGTGATATCTCCTTTTTCATTTCTGATTTAGCTTATTAGAGTCCTTTCTTTTCTGTTTCTGGTTAACTTAGCAAGAGGCCTGTTGATTTTGCTTAGCTTTTCAATGAACCAATTTTTTATTTAATTAATCTTCTGTATAATTCTTTTGTTATTGATTTCATTTAGTTGTGCTCTGACCTTAAGTTATTTCTTTTCTTCTGCTGGGTTTGGGATTGGTTTGCTTTTCCTTTTCCAATTCTTTGAGGCAATTCATTAGACTGTTGATTTATGATCTTTCTGTCTTTTAGATGTAGGCATTTTAAGGCTATAAATTTTCCCCTTATGATTGCTTTTGCTGAATCCCACAGATTTTGATAACTTATGTCCCCTTTGTCATTTAGTTTGAGGACTCTTTTGATTTCCATCTTAATTTCCTCCTTGACCCAATAATCATTCAGCAGTAGTTTGTTTAATTTCCATGAACTTGTGTAGAGTTGAGTGTTTCTGTTGGAGTTGATTTTTAATTTTATTCCACTATGGTATGAGAAGATACATGGTATAATTTCTGTTTTTTAAAATTTGTTGAGACATATTTTGTGGCCTAGGATGTGATCAGTCTTAGAGAATGTTCCATGAGCTGATGAGACAATATATACTCAGTGGTTTTGGGGTAGAATGTTCTGTAAATGTCTGTTAGGCCCATTTGTGTTAGAGTTCTGATTAAGTTCATCATTTCTTTGCTTATTTTCTTCTTTGAGGGTCTGTCCTGTTCTATGAGTTGGGTGTTGAAGTTCCCAGCCATTACAGTGCTCCTATCATTTCATTTAGATCAAGTAGGATTTGCTTTATAAATCCTAAACATAAATATTTAGGATTGTTATGTCGTCTTGTGGAATTATTCCCTTCACCATTATATAATGACCATTTTTGTCTTTCTTTAATTTTGCTGATTTGAAGTCTATGGTATTTGATATGAGAATGACTATACCAGCTTTCTTTTGGTTTCCATTTGCATTAAATATTGTTTCCCATTCCCTCACTTTGAGTCTGAATGAGTCCTTGTGGGTTAGATGTGTTCCCTGGAGACAGCAGATACTTGAATTGTATTTTTTTATACCTTCAGCCACCTATATCTCTTGAGTGGGGAGTTCAAGCCATTCACATTTATTAAAAGAAATGATGGTTGGGGTGGATTTCTGATCATCGTGTTGAGTAGAACTTTATTGCTTTGTTTTACCTCGTGAGACATTGATGTATCTGGGCTCTAACCTTTAGCTTTTGGATGACTTTAACACTGCTGGGTACTGTTCTGATCTATGTATAATGCAGTTCTGAATATTTCCTGCAGGGCAGGTCTGGTTTTGACAAATTTCCTCAGCGTTTGCTTGTCTGAGAAAGTCTTTATCTCTTCCCCATATAAAAAACTTAGTTTTGCAGGATACAATAATTCTAGAATGGCCATTATTCTGTTTGAGAAGACTGAGAATGGAGCCCCAATTTCTTCTGGCTCATTAGGTCTCAGCTGAGAAGTCTGCAATTAGTCTGATGGGTTTTCCTATGTTTATTACCTAATACTTTTGCCTTATGACTTGTAGGAGTGCCACTTTCATGTTTACTTTGGCCAGCCTGTGTGCTGTGGTGCTGTGGTGATTTGACTGTGTGCTGTGGTGATTGTCTCTTCACAATGAATTTCCCAGGGATCCTTTGAGCTTCTTGTGTGTGGATGTCTAGCAAGGCCAGGGAAATTTTCCTCCATTACTCCCTCAAATAGGTTTTCCAACCCTTGTGTATTATTAATGTTTTCTTCTTTGTCCTCAGGGATGCTTATGATTCTTATGTTTGGCTTCTTTACATAATCCCATATTTCTTGTAAGTTTTGTTTGTTCCTCATATTTCTCAGTTCTTTCTCTTTGACTGACTTGTTTACCTCAAAAATGTTGTCTTCAAGCTCTGAGATTCTTTCTTATGCCTGATCTAGCCTATTCGTAAGGCTTTCCACTGTATTTTGCATTTTCTTGAATGAATTTTTCATTTCCAGGGTTCTGTTTGTTTTTTTTAATAATTCGATTTCATTAGTAAATTTTTCATTCATTTCCTGCATTGTTGTTTTGGTTTTTTTGTGTTGGGTTTCTATTTTCTCTTGCATTTCATTGAGCTTTCTTCTAATCCATATTTGAAATTCTTCATCTGTCATTTCAGTCTTTTTATTTTGATTGTAATCCATTGGTAAGAAGTTATTGTTTTCTTTTAGAGGTGTCCTTTGCTCTTATTTCTTATGTTTCCAGAGTTCTTTCACTGATTCCTTCTCATCTGGCCTCTCAATTGAGACCTGAGGGTGCTAGGCCTGGCTTACAGGCCTGTCTCCAGGTCCCGAAAGATCAATCCCTGCATGTGCTAGGCAGAGGAGTGCTGGTCCTGAGTTATCTATGGGGGTGTTCTAGCAGGTTAACTGTACCTCTTTTGTTACCTGTGACCTTCTATCTTCTCCTATTTCCAACAGTGTGTAGTGAGTTAGGTACCCCAGTTTAATCTCTGAGATGGTGAGTGGTACTTGTGAGTACAAATTAGCCTGTTTGCTTGAGTTGGAAGGCACTATGTTTACATATAGGTTTGTTCTCCCTGTCACTGATTGATGTTTGTATGTAAGAGCCAGCTGCTGAGAAGGTCTTTTGTGCCTGTGATAAGCTCTGGTTCCCCAGGTGGGGCATACAATGCCCCAGAAAGGGGCGTTACCCCTTTAGAAAGGACTGTGTAGCTGCTAGGTGTTTGCTTAATCTCTATTCCCCCTGGGATGGGGGGAAGAGCAAGACAAATCCTGGCTGGATTGTGAGAGCCAGAGAAGCTTTGCAAGGCCTTGGAGGATCTTAGAGGTTGCTTATCCAGCCACTAGGGGAGCTGTGGTTTGAAGTTCACGGCAATCTCTCCAAGCCAGGTAGGCTGTTCCCAAGGGAGGGGCCTAATGTCTTGAGAGCTAAGGCTTCAGGCCAGGCTCTTTCTGCTTTTGTCCACTAGTGCAGTTTCTTGGTGGGGTGGGGTGGGGTGGGCATCCTCCCTGTTCACTCCCTGTAACTCCAAAGCATTCTCTCATCAGATCAATTCACATAAGTTCCCTCACTGCCTGACACCAGCTCTTGAACTACCCCTTGGAGGTAGCACTGAGCTATGATTGTGCCACTGCCCTCCAGCCTGGGCAATAGAGTAAGACCCTGTCTCTAAATGCTTATCCTTTACGATTCAGCAGTCCCACTCTTAGAGAAACACTTGAACATTTGCACAGGAGACATGTGAAAGAAGTGTAGGAATGTTTATAGTAGTGTAGTTTGTAATAGCAAAAAATGGAAACCAACTCAAAGGTCTATTAACAGCTATAAGCCTCACTGGAGGAAGAATAGCATGACTATCCCAGCTGTTATATAGTTCATGAACAGTGTCTGCCATACCATCTAACAGGAAGCTTCAAAATAACTCATTCTTTTTTTTTGTTTTTGTTTTTGAGATGGAGTCTCGCTCTGTTGCTCTGGCATTAGCCTAGCTCACAGTAACCTCAAACTCCTGGGCTCAAGCAATCCTACTGCCTCAGCCTCCCAAGCAGCTGAGACTACAGGCATGCACCACCATGCTCAGCTAATTTTTTTCTATATATTCTTAGGTGTCCAGCTAATTTCTTTCTATTTTTTTTAGTAGAGATGGGGTCTTGCTCTTGCTCAGGTTGGTCTTGAACTCCTGAGCTCAAACAATCTGCCCACTTCGGCCTCCCAGAATGCTAGGATTACAGGCATGAGCCACCTCGCCTGGCCCAAAATAACTCATTCTTAAACCCAAGAAATGTTAACATGGTTCATGATGTTCCTTCTTTTTCCTTCCACTTTGAAAATAATTCACAGGTCTTTAGGGGTAAAAAGTATGGTGTCAACAACTGGCTATAAAAGAGGAATAATTTGTGGAATTGAACCTCTGCATTTTGGAAAGTCTAGAGTGGGAGTATATGTGAAAAGATTTTTAAAAACAATTTCAAGGTCAACTTTGATATCAATTTGGCAGTCTCTAACTTGCACGTCTGCTTTGTTTACATTTGAAAGCTGACTTACACCCTGATAAGACCACAAAGGCCAAAGGAAAAAAAAAAAAAACCAAGGCCATGTACAGGGAGTGGTCAGTTTTGTTTTTGGAATAGTAACAGGCTGATGCCTGAGAGGATTGCCTTTTCCTCATAGCTGAGCCTACTTCAGTAATTAATGAATACAGCAGCTGGTATAGAGTTGTTCACTTCCAATCCATCAAATTATGATGGTTTTTCTAGTGAAGGCAGCAGTGCCAGGGCAAGTGTTTTCTCCACGTAGCTCACATTCTTGAGCATATTTAATTAACAGTGTCCTTAAGAAAGCCTAATTTTACCAACATTGGAAGAAATGAATCTTATCTATCTTTCCTTATACTTCCCTTGGATAGAAACTACTTTTCTGGGTTTTTCAAAAAAAAGAAAGACAGGAAACCCTGTGGGTAAAAGGGAAACTTGGAGCAGGGGAGGGGAGTTGTATTTTATATTCCAGGGAAAGAAAATACTGGTGACATTTTAGGTTGTCATATTATGCAAAACAATACCCCCAGGCAAACAGTGAAAGATTGGAGGGGTCAGACACACTTGGCTTTTAGTTCTGGCCATGTCATTTACTAACCAGGCTATGGTGCTATATAGTATTGAGAAAGCTACTTAATCATCATTTGTAAACTAGGCAGAGTAATAGAGCCACCTTACAGGATTGTTGTGAGAATATAATGTGTGTTGCATGTGAAATATTTAGCATAGCATGTGGTAGATGCATAATTAACCTTAAGTTGTGAGGGAGTCGTGGGTCTTAAGCTGAGTGATCCATTTCATTTGTCAAAATTTGCCCTGAAAGTGTGTTTATACAAAACCTCTTTGGATAGGGAAAAGCCTTCCCAGATTTTAAACTTATAATAAATATACTTCTTAAAAATTACAAAAAAAAAAAAGAAAACTCTTAAGGGCAGTGAAAGAAAACAGAGGTAGTGACCTGAATGTTAAACTGAGGCTTTGGTGTGCTTTATTCCAGGGGCCATAGCTGGACCATTCTCAGAAATGAAACTCAGCCAAGCTGTTAATGCTTTTCTCATATGCTTGGAAAAGCAGTAAAAAGTATGATCTATCCCTCAGGCCACTAGAAAATTTGTTGCATACTCTGGGGTCAGTTTGACCTTCAGGGAAACTTTTCTAATTGGAACGTAGGTATTTTTTTCCAATATAGATGTAAATGAGACCCTTACTTACAGAAAAGAATGGTTCTAGGAATTGTTGCTATATTATTATCAACTGGAGTGAGGACTGATATTTTGTTCACATATTACTGTATTCATTCAACAAATACTTTGAGTATCATATTCTCACATTCTGCTAGGTGCTTGGGATAAAATGGTAAACATGATTGGCATGATGCCAGCTCTCACAGGGAAATAAACAGACAATTCTAATTCCATCTAATAAGAGTAAAGGAAGCATAGTGGCATGGCAGTACACAAGGAAAGGTGTACAACCTAGACTCTAGAGGTACTGAAGATGGTCAGAATACTTGGCCTTTTTCGGTAACTCTCCTTAAAGAAGAGATGTGATATATATATATATATATATATATTTTAAAATCAGTAACTAATTTGTTTCTCCAAGTCAAGTTTTACTGTCTGTGGTTTGGGCAAGATTTCTTAGCTAATTTCTTCAGAAGTAGAGGGTGTTATTTTAATAACAAAGTAGATTCTGCAGAACCGTAACCAGCTCCATGAACAAAAATGCCTTTTTGCAGTTCTCTTAATGTTTCAAATTCCCAGGCCAGTAAGAGTTGCTGACCAGAACTTTATAACTTTCTGTTTCATGGTTCCTTTCCCTTTCAAGTTTTTTTTTTTTTCTTTCCAGAAATGGGCAGAACCTCATTGCAGGTAACACACAGCCTCATACCACCACCTGTTTGTTCAGAGATACATGGCACTCCACTACAGATCTTGCCCAAGGACCCACTGAGCAACCTACTCCGCACATCTTACCTGCACACAAGACTGAAAGGATAACCAGTATTAACCACTAGCTTGTTATCCTACTAAAATTTCCACCCTAGGAGTGGTTTATTGGCCATTTTTTGAAAATACAATGTATGTGCCAATACGATTTCTCCCTGTGCTTGTATGAATCCTGCAACTCTGCCCCAAACATGTCATCATGTTCACTCACTTCATACATTATTCATTCCCCTTTAGTTGGGGAGGCAGATTTGAGGCAGAGTAGTACTAGTACTCCCACCTCCTGCTTGACGTACTCTGCAATAAATTTTCTTTCTTCCTTGATAGTTGCAGGGAAGTAGTTGAGGCAGGCCCGCGAGGATATTAGATACTTCTCCCTGCGGAGCCAAGTCCCTTAGATAGGGGTCACCACAGAGGATAAGGAAATTGATAGGAAATAGAATAGAAGAATGCACAGACACTAAGGTGTAGTTTATAGTTTTATATAAAAAGATCTGATATAACAGTGTGGTTACTCAGGAGACTGGAAATATCCCTGTGAATGTCCAGCCATATGGTTAGATTCATACAGGTTTTTATAATCATAGACATCAATTACCAGTTGTCAGGGTAACACATTTGCATATTAGGGAATGCAGTTGCTAGGGGAGACAGGTGGGTCAGGGTCAAAAGTCCTCTCAAAGGGTTTCTAATCTATCTAAGTGAACAAACAGGTACAAAGTCTTTCGGGGACTAACTTCTAAATTCTAAGAGGTAGTTGTCAATTAACAAAGATATAACAGAAGAGGTATAGTGACTCTATATTTCTTTAATTAGTAATTGTGGACTTAAATGTAGACAATCAGGAAAGAGCAGGAAAACCATATCTATAAAACAGGTTGTTTATAACCATGGGGGCACATCTCTGGGCAAAGGCCACTCATTGTCTCCAGCTCCCATCCTGTGGGCCATATTTGCCTTGCCTTGTCTTTCAAGACACAGGGAAACTCACAGATTTTGAGATACTGGGAAGCCTTCCTGGAAAACATCCCTACTGGAGATTTGAGAGTTCTCCCATGATAACAGCTTCTAATAAGTGAACCATTGAGTTCACACATTCCTTCTGGGCAAAACCCTATAAAAATCCTGTTTCTGTCTTTAATATAGCAGTATTGGATTATACAATAAAATGATGGTCTTATGAGCTATATCTCATTAATTCCTCAATCATATTTTCCCAACAGATAGTCCTCATTATCTTAATAATTGGCTTTCTGTGTGGTGAGTGAGCCTAGGCAAACCTCTTATGCAGGTTCATTAATAGAACCACAGACAAGCTAATTATTAATATAAAATCTTGCATTAAGGGTTGGGTCAGTTAGCCATTTACCTTGGTAAATATTGAAAGCTTCTTGAAGGCAAAACTTGTTCGTTCCCAGATTTGTACACAGCACCACACAGGAAATGGGAGGGCTTAGTAAATGTTCTTAAGGATGGGAGCAAATTAAGGCTGGGTTTGGTCTTTCATAATTATCTGTACATTTATATATCAAACAATTGGACAGCTTAGTTTAAAATTAAAAATTAAAACCACAGGTAAATTTTTCAGCAGTTTTGCAATAATAACAGTCACATATTTCTTTTGTTCTACTACACAGGATTTTTTTCTTAAGTGCCTTTCTTTTGAAATAATTTTAGATTACAGAAAAGTTACAAAAAGAGTGCAGAGAGTTCCTATAGACCCTTCACCTGCCTTCATTTATTGTTAACATATTACATAATTGAGTAAAAATATTGAAACCAAAAAGGTAACAATACAAACTACTCTACAAACCTTATTCCAATTTCACCACTTTTCCCACTGATGCCTTTTTCTGGACTGTGATTCAATCCAATGTTGCATTTAGTTATCACATGTCCTTAGTCTACCCCCCAACTTGTGACAGTTCCTTTGTTTTCCTTTTTGTCTTTTATAATCTTGATGCTTTTGAATAGTACTGGTTTGTTATTTTGTATAATAGTATTCAATTTGCATTTGCCTGATGTTTTCTCATAATTATTGAGGTTTTGTATTTTTGGCAAGAATATCACAGAAGTGCTGTTCTCCCCTTTTCAGTGCATCCTAAGTTTATGATATTAAGATGTCGTCTTACTGGTGATGTTAACTTTATTTACTGGTTAAAGTGAAATCTGTCAGGTTTCTTCACTGTAAAGTTATGATTTTCCTCTTTGTAACTAATAATTATTTTATGGAGATATATCTTAAGACTTTGAAAATATCTCGTTTTTCATCATATTTTCATCCACTAATTTTAGCATTCATAGTGATTCCTGCCTGCAAAAGCTATACTGTACTTGCCTGATAGCGATATTCTATTTCCATCATTCTTCTACATTAATACTTGGAAGTCCACTGTAAGCTCCCTTCTCCTCCATTTAGTTTTTATTCAGTTATTAATATTAGCATGGGTTTATGGATTTAAAAAAATTTTATGACTTTTAACTAATACTATCATTATTTATTTTGTTGCTCAAATTGTCCCAGCTTTGACCACTGGGAGTTCCTTTAAATTGGCTCCTGTGTCGTTTTGACATATACCCATCATTTTGTGAACACTTCCTACTTTATGATACCACAAGATGCCACAGGTTCATTTTCTTTTTCTTTTTTTAATTCCCATTCCAGCTCTAGAATTATTTCTCCAAGGATCCCTGGTTCCTTCAATGAAAAATAGTATTTAGAAACCAAGATCTGGGTACTAGGTGCATTCATTGCTACTAGGGTGTCACTGCTTCCAGACCCTCTCAGTGGACAGAGTTAGAAAATATGTGTATGTGTATTAATACATACATGTGCCCTTCTATGTTTAATTAATGTATCCATCTTCATATATATTAAAAAGCATGAGTTCATATTGATAACTCCAGTTCCAGTCTAACACTACAGGGTTCATTCTAGCCTTCTCTTTTTCCTTATTTGTAACTTCTTTCTCCAAAATTGAGAAACCTGACTTGTATCAATAATATATTTACTTACTTGTTCAATCCTGGAATACATGTATAATAGTGTTTGAATTTCAAACTCATAACAATGTAGAAAAAAGTTTATTAAGTAAAGTATTTATATACTATTCTTTTAGTCTTCAGCTTTATACCATCAAAAAATTGTTTTCCAGAGTTACTTAGGTTAGTTCATTCTTACTTCAGTGTAGCTATGTTATTCTTTCATAAAGTAATTTGGTTAATTTGTTAGTTTGTCTTCCATTTTGGGATTCCCACCCCCCCTCCCCCCCAGTACTGATTGAGTCTAATTTTTCTTGTGTGTGTGAAACATTACTACAGTGATAACAGGGCTATATAAAAAGATATACTCAGAGGACTGTTACTACCTCCCTCATCCTTACTACCCTGTTCCTACTCAGCCCTGAGAGGTAACCAGTCTGATGAATTTCTGTTTATTCTTCCTGTATTTCTTTTGCATAAGTGAGTAAAATCATGAATATTTTCTCTTACTCTTTCTTTCTTATATGAAAGGTAGCGTACTATAGATGCCATTTGTACTTTGTGTTTTTTCAGTTACCAGTATATCCCAGAAATTATTTCAAATCAGTTCATTGAGATCTTCCTCACTTTTTTTTAGAGCTGCCTAGTAACTCATTGTTGTGTAGATATACCATTACCCTATGTGTGGACTTCAGGTTGTTTCAATATTTTTCAATTACAAAAAATGTCGCAATGAATAATCTTATGCATATAATTTTCATATTGTTGAAAGTGTGTTTTGGGGTAGATTTTCCTAGAAGTTTGGGTTGTTGGGTCAAAAGATAAATGTACATGTTGTTAAATTTTTGTTGAATTTTTGAAAATTCCAAGCATACACCAAAGTAAAGAGAACAGTATAAATGACCCACATGTACCATTGTCCAGTTTCAACATTTATCAACATTTTGCTACCCTTGTTTTATTTCTTCTCTTTCCATCCTTTATTTCTCCAGTATTTTAAAGCCAGTCCAGGTAAAAATGTGGTCAGGGCCTTGCAGCCTTGGCATACCTAGCACGACATACAGGAGTGTTGCAGATCCCGGAATTCTCTCCAAAGAGTATTTTCTGCCAGTTTTCAATTGTCTTTTGCCTTTGTTTATGGTTTTTTAATGCAAAAAATTATTTTTGTTTAGTACATTTATTAATCTTTCCTTTTATTATCTCTAGATTTGACTTTCATTATACAGAAGCTAAAGAAAAATTCTCATTTTTTCTGGTACTTATATGGTTTTAAAATTTTTATATAGATATATTTTTAATAGACTTTATTTTCTACTTTAAAAAATATATTTTGTTTTTTAAAATAGACTTTAGGCCCAGTGCAGTGGCTCACACCTGTAATCTCAGTACTTTGGGAGGCTGAGGCAGGAGGGTCACTTGAGTCCCAGAGCTGGAGGTACAGTGAGCTATGATCAAGCCACTGCAACCTTGCCTGGGAGACAAAGTGAGACCCTATCTCAAGAAAAAAAAAAAAAAAAAAAAAACCAAAAGAAAAGACTTTATTTCATTCTTCTTCTTTTTTTTTTTTTTTTTTTTTTTTTAGACAGAGTCTCACTCTGTTTCCCTGAGTAGAGTGCCGAGGCGTCAGTCTAGCTCACAGCAACCTCAGACTGCTGGGCTCAAGCAGTCTCTCCGCCTGCCTCAGCCTCTTTAGTAGCCAGGACTACAGGCATGTGCCACAACCCATAGCTAATTTTCCTATTTTTAGTAGAGATGGGGTCTCACTTTTGCTCAGGCTGGTCTCGAACTTCGGAGTCAAGCAATACTCCTGCCTTGGGCTCCCAGAGTGCTAGGATTACAGGCGTGAGCCACCGTGCCTGACCAATTTTTTACTTCATTTTTTAAAAATAAATTTTAAGTTCATGGAAAAGTTCACCAGAAAGTACAGGGGTTTTCTAGGGTTTACTTCTCGATGGTGTACATTCTATGTGTTTTGACAATGTATAATGTATCCACCATTATAATGTCATATGGAAAAGTTTCACCTCTCTTAAAAATGCTCCATCTTCCACCTATTTATCCCTCTCTTCCTCCCCACTCCTCTAGGCAACCATTGATCTTTTTACTGTCTTCATATTTTTCCTTTTTCAGAATGTCATATAGTTGGAATCATATAGCATATAGCCTTTTCAGATTGGCATCTTTCACTTAGTAATATGCATTTAAGGTTTCTCCATGTCTTTTTGTGGCTTGATGGCTTATTTCTTTTTAGCACTGAATAATATTCCATTATCTGGATATACCACAGTTTATTTGTCCATTCACCTACTGAAGGGCATCTTGGTTGCTTATAAGTTTTGGCAATTGTGAATAAAGTTTCTATAACCATCTGTGTGCAGGTTTTTGTGAGGACTTAAGTTTTCAACTGGTTTTATATTTTATATCTAGTTTCCTAGTCCATTCAGAGTTTATTCTTATATTTCATGTTACATATGAATCTAATTTTATCTTTTCCTAATTGCTGTTTAGTTCTCACAGAATCATTTATTAAAAGCTTCATCTTTGCTCTAATGATTTGAGATGTCACCTTGACCAAATCCGAATTTCCAAATGTACTTGAGTCTATCCTGAGCTTTCTGTTCTATTCCACTGGTTCATTTGTCTATTCATGTGCTATTACCACACTATTTTAATTATAAAGATTTATAATATGTTTTAATATCTGGTAGGTCTATTTGCTTTCCTAGATTTTGTTTTTTCTGTTCTCCTGGCTATTTTTTCATATTTATTTTTCCATGTGAATTGTAGTTTCAACTTCATAATTTCACAGAAACACTTACTGTTATTTTTGGGGGGATTGTGTTAAATTTATAAATTAATCTATGGGAACTGATAATTTAATAATATTTAGTCTTTAATCCAAGAACAGGCAATGTCTATTTATTCAAGTCTATTTCAGTGTCTTTTGAAAGAGTTTAAAATTTTTTCTCATATAAGTTTCACATATTTCATGCTAAGTTTATTATTTAGTTTTCTTTGTTATCATAAGTAGTGTTTACTCTAACTGGTTATTATTTTTATACATGAAGGCTATTGACTTTTATATGTTAATTTTATATTCTGCTACTTTACTACATTTTTAAATGTTCATGTTTTTATGTTTAAGTTTTATTATTCTCTATGGTCATCTAGCAGTGCTATCTTTCATTTGCAAGTAGAAATAGTTTTACTTCTTTACCTGTTTTTATACCCCTAAGTAATTTCTCTTACCTAAGTTCATTGGCCAATACCTCTAATTCAGTATTGACAGTATTGAATAGTAGTGGAGGCCGGGTGTGGTGGCTCATGCCTATAATCCTAGCACTCTGGGAGGCCAAGGCGGGAGGATCCCTCAAGGTCAGGAGTTCAAAATGAGAGAGAGAGAGAGAGAGAGAGAGAGAGAGGACACAGAGGAGAGAGAGGAGAGAGAGGGGGAGAGAGGAGAGAGATCCTGTCTCTACTAAAAATAGAAAGAAATGAAATTAATTGGCCAACTAAAAATATATAGAAAAAATTAACTGGGCATGGTGGCTCTTACCTGTAGTCACAGCTACTCAGGAGGCTGAGGCAGAAGGATTGCTTGAGCCCAGGAGTTTGAGGTTGCTGTGAGCTAGGCTGATGCCATGGCACTCTAGCCTGGGTAACAGGGCGAGACTTTGTCTCAAAAAAAAGAAAAAAAAAATATATATATAGTAGTAGAGATAATGGATACCCTGGTCTTTTTCCTGATGTTAGTGAAATGTCTCTGGTATTTCCTAATTAAATAAAATACTGGTTCTGGGATAGATAGATATGACATATATATCAGGTTTAGGTACCAATGTTACATTTGCTTTATAAAGGAAATTAGGATGTTTTTCTTCTTTTTTAATGATCTGGAACAATTTATAGAGCATTGGGACTATCTGCTCTTTGAAGGCTTACTAAGCCTTTTCTGGAAAACTATCTGGGCTTGATGGTTTGGGGTAATTCTTTACTGACTTTCTCTTTTTTTTTCCTACATAAATTGGTTTGTTTAATTCTAATTTGTTCATCTGTATTTCTCTAAGAAATTATCCATTTCATCTAGATTTTCAAATTTATTTGTATAGAAGTATGCAACAAAATAGTATCTTATGATTTTTAAAATTTCTTTTTGTAATAGTTACTTCCTTTATCATTTCTTATTTTGTTTATTTGTGATTTATCTTTTTTCTTGATCAAATTAACTAGTGGTTTGTATATTTTCTTAATCTTTCAAAAAACCTAGGCTTTTAATTGATTAATTAGATCTTGGGTTTTTCTATTCACTACCTCATTAATTTCTGCTTTTATTTGTATTACTTCCTTCCTTATATTTTCTTTGGTTTATTCTGTTTTTGCTTTACTTTTCAAGCTGAAAATTTAATTCATTTTTTTAAGATTTCAGTCTTTCATTTTTATTGCTAAAAGTGTTTACTGTACAAAGATTATATCCTAGTCAGGCTCTCAGCTGTTTTTCAACTATGCCCTGTACTTGAGCATGTCCTCAAGAGCTCAGTTTTAGCAAGAATTCTGCTGAGTATATTTGCTCACCCTTGAATATCTGATCAAGTTCCTCATTAACCAATATCCCTCAGGTAATATCTGATTACTCTGGCCTACGTTTTGTAAGAATCCTTTTTAGGTCAGTTTAGCAAGTATTACCCTACCCTCTTAGTAATTTTCCATCCCCAGAGCTCCGCTGACCCCCAGCCGTGCTCCTTGACTATAAATCCCCAGTTTTCCTTGTTGTATTTAGAGGTGAGCCCAATCTCTTTCCCCTGTTGCAAAATCCCATTGTAATAAATATTTCCTGTACCTATT
Organism: Mirza zaza; assembly: GCA_008750895.1. NCBI lineage: Eukaryota > Metazoa > Chordata > Mammalia > Primates > Cheirogaleidae > Mirza > Mirza zaza. Next base: position 10,307 of record VSMD01013190.1, on the reverse strand, counting down.
GCAATAGTCCTCAGTAAATTCTGCCTTACTGTTTTTACAAATGTCATGAATAATTTTTTCTGAACAACTGCTATGAATTTTCTTCTGATTGCTGTTAATATGTATCCCATAGATTCTAATGTAGTTGTTTTCATTGTTTGAATCTTCTAAAATTTCAGTTGTATTTCTTTCATTCAAGAGTTCTTTATCATAGAAGGTTTTAATATTTCCAGGTGGAAAGGCCTTTCTAATTTTGTTTTTGTTAGTATTTTTAAGTTTTATTTTGTCATAATCAGGGAGTATTTATAATATTTCTACTTTATGAAAATTAATGGTATTTTCTGTGATCTAATATATGATCAATGTTTGTGTTATATAGGTTATTGAAAAGTCTGTTTTCAGGTATAGTTCAACATAAGTCTAAAATGTGTATGTTATTGATTATGTTGTTTGGATCTGTTATCTACTTTCCTTTTTATGTCTACTTATGCTGAGAATTAGTATATTAAAATATTCTATTATTAGCATGTTTCTAGGATCTCCTTGCATCTCATGTAGATTTCATTCATAAAGGTGGTTTCTGTGTTATCTGATGCATATATATTCACAAATGTTATATTGTTATGAATTATGGCTTTTAGCATTAAAATTATGGATTTGTTAATTTTCCTCATGTTCATTTTTGTGGTATTGAGGTGTTTTACAAGGTTATTAATCTAAATCTGTCAATATAGGACAGAACTGGATTTTCTTCTTGTGTATTTTGGAATTCGTAAAGGGGGTGAGTCCTTGTTTGTGGTTCTTTTGTCTTAAGGGACTCTGATTTTCCCTTTCACCACCAAATTGCAAAGGGAAATTCTCCCTTCTTTTATCCCTTCTTTCTCTTCCAAAAGCAACACATTTTAAAGATTGTCCCTTTAAAGTGCACATACTTTCATTTCTTTGCCCTATACTGTACCAGGATCTCTTTTAGTATTTTAGACTTAGTATGGATTTAGTCTTTAGGACAATGGTTTTATATTGACCTTGGCCCACTTTTCTAGTTTCTCCCTTCTGTCTTTCCCACAGTTTTTTTGTGGTCTGCCTTTGCTCATCACAAAGCATTGCAGCAGGGTGGTAGAGAAAACACATGATGGGATTTGGTGATTTTTCTTTTTTACTTACGATTATTTTGAAGTTCAGGCATTCTCTGTCTTCATTTTCTGCAGTGGTGTGGTTTTGTATAGATTTATTTTTACCTTTTTGTTCTTTATTGTGCCTGGAGGAAATACGAGATGGGTACCTATATGGCCACCATTGTCTTCAGGTATCCTGAAGTCCATAATTATTTTTTTAATCTGAAATTATTTTATTAGAAATTTATAAAAGCAGTTTAATTCCATAAATGTTAATTTCAACATGAAGCCAATGGCTCAATAAGTCACTTGCTTATTTGAGAACTATCAGGATGGAAACTGGAGGACTATAGTGCAAGGATAATTGGATACTCATAAAGAAGGCACTACAGGGCTTGGATAATGAGCATCTCAGTGGTGGTTTATGTGGATCAAAGCCCGAAGAAGGTTCTCCATTTATTTTTCTATTGATAAGACCCATGGTACCTTTTGTATTACTCAGTTTCATGGGAAAAATGTCTTTGCCTATATTCTCTTAAAATCACAGCTTGAAATAAGGGCTTGGTTGTAGAAAATTTATTTGGGAATTAATCCTATGGAGGAAGAGTGTGAGACATGAGATGAGGGGAAGCTAATACAAGTTTGCATTACTGGGTTAGTTACTATTATGGGCTCAAATCAAAATTGTTCACTAAAGAAATGAGGAACAAGAGGGAGAAGCATTTATTCATTTGCTCCTGCTCCGAATTGCTTGTTGCCATAACCTCTCCGGTTTACGTTGTGTATTAAGTGCTGATGAGGGACCTAAAGGCACTCACGGGAAGGAGGAGTCAGAGAAGCCTTGAGGCCGGAAGTCAGAGAAGCAAGGCATAATCTTTTTTTTTTGAGACAGAGTCTCACTTTGTTGCCCGGGCTAGAGTGCTGTGGCATCAGCCTAGCTCACAGCAACCTCAAACTCCTGGGCTCAAGCAATCCTTCTGCCTCAGCCTCCTGGGTAGCTGGAGCTACAGGCTTGTGCCACTATGGCTGGCTAATTTTTTCTATATATTTTTAGTTGGCCAATTAATTTCTTTCTATTTTTAGTAGAGACGGGGTCTTGCTTTTGCTCAGGCTGGTTTTGAACTCCTGACCTTGAGCAATCCTCCTGCGTTGGCCTCCCAGAGTGCTAGGATTACAGGTGTGATCCACTGCGCTCGGCCATGCAAGGCACAATCTTGAAGTGAGGTGCTGTCAGTGCAAAGAGCATGAAAGCCTGCAGGAACCTTTTTGCCACATTCCATGGCTGGAATCCGAGCTAAGGCCTAGAGGATTTGAGTTAGGGCTTCAGGTGTCTGATACAGGAAGAGAGACTCAATAAGGACTAAGCCAGGGGTACGGAATCTTGATGTTTAGAAGGCCATATTAATTTAGCTATAATCAAATAAGGCTGCATTCAAGAAACTTCAATTAGATACACTTAAAAATGTACTTTATTTTGTAGAAATGTAACTACTATGTACTTAATAATTTCAAAAAATGAAAACTATTTGTTAATTTTAAAGTTAACCTTAAAATGACTTTGTTGTGTCTGCTTTTTGTTGGAAAGCATTTGATTGTAGCATGGAGGTCTGCAGTTTCAGTTGATCCTCTAGATGGATATCAGTCATTTCTGACCTTAAGGGCATCTTGATTTGAGTTAAATAGGAGAAAGTAGATTTGCAGCAATAAGTGATTGAAAAGCAAAAAAGCATTTTTCAGGCATGTTGCAGAAGGTGTGGGTATTCTACATTTTTCCATATTTTAATTGGATGTTCCTTAGAGTCAAACAATGACTTTAAAATATCATCTAACGAGAGCTCAAGTCCATCTGTAGTTATTAATGTATCTTGGTGATATCAACTAGGCGAGGCTGAAATGCTAATTAGTGTGACGTCATGCTTCTCAAAGTCAGTGAACCTATCATTGTATTCTGCAATTAACAGGTCTATAACAGCTGCATATTCTTCAAATGATTCGCATATACTCATCAATGACCTACTCATCCTACTCATCAATGACCTTTGCTAACTGGGGAAATGTTTACCCAAAATTTCCTTTTAAAGAAGTTTTTTGAAAAAAGATAGCTTTTTTTCGAAATGCTTGGATTTTTTGCCAGATATTAACATCATAAAGTAGGCTTAGTTTGACCTTGCAAAGGTCAAAATATTCAAGTCATTTTGAATGACTTGACAAAATATGAATGACAAAATATTCAAGTCAAAGAAATATTCAAGTCATTTTTATTTGGCATGATATCACATAGTAATGCTACATTCCTATAGAAATCTTCTTTCAATAATTCACATTGCTTATTCTGTTCTTCATAAAATTTTGGCTAACACCTATCCCTCCTATAGCCAATATGCTGTAGAATGATGGGGCAAATTCATACTGCACTGAATACCTCATCATTCAACTTTAGCATGTTACGAAACTGATGATGCCATATTGCATTTGCATGAATATAGTTAATAATACTTATAACTTATTGCAAAGTGTTGTAAAATAGTAGCTTTAGCACAAAGATTTTACTGATGCAAGATACAATGAAAAGAAATGAGAGCATCTGGATCTGTTAATACTTTTTTTAAATCTGTGCAATAAACGTTTCATGTTTTCCTGTCATGGAAGGTGCATTATCTGTACATACACTCAGCAAATTTACCAAATCCATTCCAACTTCATGACATTTAACTTGAAAGTTGTTGAAGATATCTATTCCCCATGTTCTGTTCACAGGAGTGCCCAAAGTGAGTAACTCGTCATAGCAAAGAAAATCTTCTGTTATGACTCAAATGAAGTATAAAACCTGCATCAAGTCAGTAGGATCAGTTGATTGTTGATTCATCCAAAGCAATTAAAGAATATATATTTTCCTTTTGAAGTACTGCATGAAGTTGTTCTGTTAAGTTGAAGGCTAATTCATGCTGTACATCATTATAGTTCTCCTTAAAAGAGGCACTTGTTTATACTTTGAAATGTTATCAGGGTCAAAGTGTACTACAACTTTGTCAATGCATTGTTTCACAAATTTTATATCACTGAATGGCTTTGCTTTTTTCCCCCAAGTATGTAAGCTACTTTATTAGTTGCTTCAGTGGCATTATTTCTAGGTCTTATTGCTGCGTGAAAGAATTGTCTTTGCTTTTTATCTTTTAATTTCTGAAATACCTTTTGTGACTCTCCCTCTGATTTAGAATATTTGTGGTCCTTACGAGTGTTATTAATATAATGCTGAAGAACATTGAATTTCTTTAATGTTGATATTGCAGTATCACAGAGCAAGAAAATCATCTTATCTTTAGCACAAACAAGATAATTTTGTAATTCCCAATCCTCATTAAAAATGTTTTCTTCCTTCAGTGTTCTTTTGGTCTTCTTTGACATGATGGGCTGTTAAGTAGACAGAATTAAAACGTACTGTTGAGCTGTGCACCTTTCACAAATTCCACTGAAAACAGAAACACAGTGCACCATTGTCAAAAGCTGATAACAGACTGGCGTACTCCACCCCCATAAACTCTCACCAACCAGCCTAGTGCGGTAGTGCTGCCAGTCAGGCGAGGGAAGTTAGAACTAAATCATGAGTGTGGCAGCATCTATTTAGTCCTTATGGCGTACTCATGTTCTAATTGTGCTGGTCAATCTGGGAGAATTATTTTGTTGAAACTTATTTTATTCTTTGGTATTTTAAATACATTCATTTAAAAAAAAAATATAAAAGATGAACAAAAATGTATTACTAAAAATAAAAGGATTTGTTCTGTAAAATTTGGATTCAGTTAAAAGGCTGCACTTAAGGACCTAGAAGGCCACATTTGGCCTTAAAGTCAGCAGGTTCCCTACCCTTGGTCTAGAGTGTTCACATTGCAGCTTCCTACTGAGACTGATGCTACCTATTAGAGCCTTGCATAATGCATCCAATGTATTGAACAAGTAACACTTGTGGACTATGGTCAAAATCAACTTTGTCTCCCATCTCTTTAAATTTAGTGAGGTTGTTCCTTCTTTTCCCTGGACAAAAACTTCAGCTGCTTTCATCACTTTCCAATTTGTTATTAGGGAATGACCTTTAGGTCAGAAACACTGTGTTAATTCACTATTTAGAATATCCAAACTCTGAACTTGACTTGTCATGAGAAAAGGGAACTTGGTCCTTCTACTCTCTTTTCTTTCTTTGCTACAATTCTTCCCATTCAATAGCTGTTTTCACTGACAGTCACAGTTGAAGGCAAAAGAGAAGTAAGGAGAGTTCTAAAAGATGGTTAAGGAAGGATCTGTCAAAAACTGGTGCTTTTATGTGCTCCGCAGAGGTTCTCAGCTGGGCCTCTGTCTCCTTTATCTCCTTGTTCTGGAGAGATGTGTTTCTTTTACTCTGGGTATACTTTGCAACTCCATTCTCAGACCCTGGGTATCTGGTAATATGTTCCCAGCCACTTTTTATTCCTTCAACATGAAGTAGCTGTACTGGAAGAGCCCAAGACTATCCCAAGATGGCTATTCTATTTCCCACATTTGGACCTCAGAAACAACTCATATCTTGTCTAGACAGTCTCTGAGAATGCAGGCCCATCCTTGTGTAACTATGTTTTCATATCTCTGCTGCCAAAAGCATTTAGTCAGTCTGTCTCTCACCCTGTAGATGCTGCAAGCAAGAGTCTGACCCCAGTTCACAGTCCACGTTAGCTTTCTTAGCCATGAGTTGGATTTCTGCCTTCTTTGTCTCCTGAGTTCAGGGAACACATTTAAAAGTTCACTATGTTAAGAAAAAAAGAAAAACAAATATTTGTCGGATGTGGGGCAGGTGGGAGGGGCAGGAAGGGATGGGTATATACATACATAGTGAGTGTGATGCACACCATCTGGGGAATGGACACACTTGAAGCTCTGACTCGAGGGGGGAGGGGAGACAAGGGCAATGTATGTAACCTTAATGTTTGTACCCCCATAATATGCTGAAATAAAAAAAAAAAGAGAACAGACATGGGGTGAAAGCTGGTGCATTTTAACCCTGCAATACAATGAATTGCAACAAATGTGATGAAATAATAATAATAAAAAAAGTTCACTATGTGAGGACAGTGGGAGGTAGCAGTGGGTGGATATTCATAGCCTGCAAATGGCTCTTCTGAAAACATCTCATAATTAATTGATTTTTATATTCCTAATCTGACTAAGAAGTCTAAGGGTCCCAGGGCCCATTTCCTTTGTAAATGTGAACATGATGAAGGTTGGAGAAGAGGACTCTCCAATGACAGTCATTATGATGAGTACCCGTATGAGTTTTAGTCTGGGTCAGCTTGTCATGGCATGCCTCCAATTTCCTCAATCTTATGCCGTTACTCAGGGTGAATAGCAATACATGTGCCTTTCCCCTGAAACTTTTCACTGGTTGAGGAAAAATTTTGAACAGTTTTGATCTGGGTAACAAAACCACCAGGTTTTATTGGGTTATATTCTAGAAAATAAATGTGTGTTTTAAATTTAAAATGATATGATAGAAATGGCAGTTCATAAACTTGGGTTAATTTTTTTCTGCCGTGATCATGAGAAGGACAAATAGAATTTTTATACCAAGAGTAAGAGCTGTGAAGTGGCCATCTACAGATCATGGACTTAATTTGGCTCATAAAATTTTCGGAGTTCTTTGGTTTAACTCTTCCATTTTGCAGATGAGGAAATTATTCCAGTGTTTGGCATGCTATTGATGTTCGTTAATTATTTGTTGAATGAATGAATGAAGTAACTTGCCTAAGGTCTCACAGAGGCGGAGTCAGCACCAAAATCAACTGTAAACTGAGCCTGATGCTTATTCCTCTGTGCAGATACACATCAATCCCCAGTTTATCTGTGTGCACATTAAGGTTAGAGGTCCCTAAGGATATGGTGGCATCTGGTGTCACTGAAGAAGCCCCACAGAAAGTGACTCAAGGCAAGGAGTAGATTTATTTATTTATAGTCTATCAACAACACTCAAAGATCCCATGAAAAGTGGATCATTTGCTTGAGGAATTTGATAAGACTTTTTGCAGGTTTGCACTGTGAAGCATGAAAGCCAACAGATGACTTATAACAGTAGAAACTTTAGCTGATTTTGAATTTCCATTGAGAAAAATTTACCAGAAGTTAACATTTAAGTTTAGAACTAGGACTAGTGAAGGTAAGCATTAGATGTCAGGGGGGAAATTCAGTCATCTGATATTCTCCAGCCAAATCTAGTTATGTCTCCTTGAAATTCACCCATTCTGTCCATAAGCAGGTGAATTTGGTTAGGTGATGTAGAAGCCTGTTGGGAGAATGTTAATATCCAGGTTTCTTTGGAAAATGACCTTTAGGGCCCTTTTTGAAAAATTGAAATGGTTAGAAGAAATAACACTCTAGTAGCAATAAGCAAACCCAGATCTTGGCTTCTAATACTACTCTCTAAAAAAAGCAAACAGGGCTCCTAGAGAAATAGCCGATTCTAGGACTGGGATAGTAATACGCATAAAGAGCCTAGAGCATCTTATCATGCCAGAAAGTAAGGAAGTATTCAAAAAACAAAACAAAAAAACTCCTAAAAACAAAACCCCGCAATGATGGAGGTATGTCAAAGAGACACAGGAGCCAACAAAAAGTGCTTCCAGTAGGCAAAGCTGGAACAAGGTAAGCAACAAATAAAGTAGTATTGGATTATAACCCGAAGTATAAAATATACATGAATCCATACTTATTAATATTTGAATAAGTGAATGAATAAGTTAATAAATGAGGAAGAATAGACGAATCTCCCATGTAGAAGAATTACAAATAAATTGTGTAGCTATTCCGCCCTTCAGGAGGGGGAGCATGACTCCCCACTCCTTAATTGTGGGCTGCACCTATTGCCCCTCCTTTTAAAGAGTACACCATGGAAAAGGAGAAAATAAAAAATAACTTTACAGTGAAGGAAACTGACAAATACTACTTCAGCCAGGCAATCAGGGTCGTGCTGATAGTATGTACACTTGATATGATGTGAAGAAAATGACATTTTACCTTTTTTGATTTTTTTTTTGCAAAAACCCAAAACCCCAGTTTTTAATTATGAGAAAAACATCAGACAATTCCAATAGAGAGCCATTTTAGTCAGCTTTATTGAGAGAGAATTTCATACAGTAAAACTCATCCTTTTAAAATGTATAGTTTGATGAGTTTTGACAAAGTATACAAATGTATAATTACCACTGCAACAGGTTCCCCTTTTGGATTCCCTTTTGTTATCCATCCTTGCCTTAGGCAGCCACTAATCTGATATGTCTATATAGTGTTTGGCTTTTCAGAATGCTATATAAATAGAATCACACATTGTGTACTCTTTTTGAAGAATTTTGTTTCGTACTAGTTTATTTAGGGGTTCCATTCTCACTTTTCAATAGGTTTTACACATTTCTCATACACTTCTTCACTCATTAGTTCGTCTAGTTCTGAAGTGTCATTGTAATCAGCCAATCATCTTCATAACAAGATATATCGATAAGTCCTGGATTTTCTGTAAGACCTTTATTAATTTTGGTTACCTCTTCTGATAGAGAAGAATAGAGTTCACTAGCAGCTTTCACACTTTCCAAAGCACCAAGCTAGTCTTATTTGTTCTATTTTGTCCCAACTTCTGGCAGACTACAGTAAACATTCTCCAAAGATTCCTGTGCAAATTTGCTGACTCCCACTGTTCTAATACCACTTTCTGTTATCCATTCATGTTTATCTGTGAATTTATGCAACAAGGACAGAATTTGGCTGTGAGCAGTGTCAGCAGCACCTACCCTTAGCTCCCAGGCTGGCAGGGCACCCCCAGTTACCTAGTCTACATGTAAATTGCAGGCCATGCCTGCTAGCTCCACACAGCCTCTGGTTCACAGGGGTCCTAGGAGTGCCTAGGGCCACCTTGCAGCTGCTAGGCTAGCCAGTCTGCCTCGGGTGGGGCAGGCTGGGGCTGCTTCAGATCCCAGCCAGCCAGAGCAAGCTGGGTTAGAGCTGGGCATCGGTGCAGGGCCATATTTGCTCTTTATGTATGGTTTCTTTTACTTAATATGATGTTGAGACTCATCCATGCTGTTGCATATATTAGTATTTTTGTTCCTTTTAAATTTCATAGTAGTATTCTATTGTATAGATATATCACATTTTGTTTATTCACCAGTTAATGAACATTTTAGTTTCCATTTTGGGGCTATTATGAATAAGGCTACTATAAACATTTGCATACAGTCTTTATGTGGGGATATGTTTTCATTTCTCTTGGGTAAATACTTATAAGTGGAGTTTTGGGGTTGTATAAATGTATATTTAATTTTATAAGAAACTGCCCAACTGTTTTCCAAAGGGGCTGAACAATTTTTCATTCCTTTTAGCAGCGTAATGTTCTAGTTGCTGTTCATCCTTACCAGCACTTGATATTGCCGGTCTTTTAAATTTTGTCCGTTATTGTTATTGTATAGGGATATGTTAGCGTGGCTTTAATTTGCATTTCCATGGTGATTAATGATATTATTCATTTTTTCACTGCTTGTTTGGCATCAATGAAGAATCAAGAAAATGGCAACCAAACCATTTTCTTTGGTGTGGGTTCAAATCTTTTGCCCATTGGGTTATTTGTCTTATTGTTGTGTTGTAAGAGTTCTTTATGTATTATTCTGAGTACAAGTCCTTTTCAGATGTTTTGTAAATATTTTCTCTTAGTCTGAGGCTTATCTTTTCATTTTCTTGGTGTCTTTAAAGAACAGAGGCTTTTAACTTTTCTAACATACAATGATAATTTTCCTTTTATGTTTTTTGCTTTTTATGTTCTAAGAAATCTTTGCCTAACGCAAGATACAAAGATTTTTTTCCCCTATGTTTCCTTTTTTTTTTTTTTAATTTTTTTTTTTATTTCGGCATATGATGGGGATACAGATTTTAAGGTTTCAATAACTGCCCTTTCCCCCCCTCCCCCCACAAGTCTGAGTCTCCAGCATAACCATCCCCCAGACGGTGCACTTCTCACTCATTATATATGTATCTACCCATCCCCCCCCGTCCCCCTGTCCAATACACTATTATTGTAGTACCTATGTGTCCACTTAGGTGCTGCTCATTTAATACCAGTTTGCTGGTGAGTATATGTGGTTCTTGTTTTTCCATTCTTGGGATACTTCACTTAGTAGTATGGGTTCCAGCTCTAACCAGGAAAATATT
>VSMD01013189.1:0-35733 GCA_008750895.1 Mirza zaza | reverse complement strand
GGAATACTGATCTCCACCCTTTTACTTTTAGTCTATATGCATCCTTGCAGGTTAGATGTGTTTCCTGAAGACAGCATATACTTGGTCTGTATTTTCTTATCCATTCAGCCAGCCTATGTCTCTTGAGTGGAGAATTTAAGCCATTCACATTTATTGAGAGAACTGATAGGTGAGGTAGATTACTGTTCATTCTGTTGGGTTGGATGTTGTTGCTTTGATTTCTCTCTTGAGCCATAGTAATATCTGGCCTTTAATCTTTGGGTTTTGGTTGTTTTTATATTTGTGAGTTTTTATTATGGTGTTCCGTGTGTAACACTGTTTTGAGTACTTCTTGTAGGGCTGGTCTTGTCTTGGTGAATTCTCTGAGGGTTTGCTTGTCTGGGAATGTCTTTATTTCTCCTTCATATACGAAGCTTAGTTTTGCAGGGAATAAGATTCTTGGCTGGGCATTGTTTTGTTTCAGAAGAGTGAGAATGGGGCCCCAGTCTCTCCTTGCTTGTAAAGTCTCATTGGAGAAGTGTGATGTTATTTGAATTGGCTTTCCCTTGTAAGTTACTTGCTTCTTTCGTCTTACAGCTCTTAGAAGGGCCTCTTTAGTTGATATTTTGGTCAGTCTGATGACTGCATGTCATGACGTCTTCCTGTTTGCATTGAATCTCCCAGGGGTCCTCTGAGCTTCTTTAACTTGTATATTGATATTTTGAGTTAGGCCTGGGAAATTTTCCTCTATTATATCTTCAAAAAGCTTGTCCAATCCTTGAGTGATGTCTTCTTCCCCTTCTGGTAACCCTATGACTCTCACGTTAGGTTTATTCACATAGTCCCACAGCTCTTGTAGGCTTTGCTCTTTTCTCTTGTTTCTCTGCTCTGTCTCTGTGACTGATTTATTTAATTTGAAGGTGTTATCTTCAATCTCTGAGATTCTTTCTTCTGTTTGATATACCCTGTTCTTGAGACTTTCTACTGTATTTTGTAGTTCCCTGAGTTGATTCTTCATCTCCAGGAATTCGGTTAAAGTTTTCTTCACTGCGTCGATCTCTTTAGTGAACTTTTGTTCCATATCCTGGAGGCTTTTTCTGGTTTCTTTATGTTGGTTATTGAGTTGTTCTTGCAGGTCAGTGAGTGTTCTTATGATCCACATATGAAATTCCTCTTCTGTCATTTTGGTTGCCAGTTTTAGTTGTCTCTTTCTAAGGGGCTGGTGCTCCTGTTTGGGGGTGTGTTTTCCGTTTGTTTCTTCATATTTCTGGAGTTCCTTCGCTGATTTCTTCCCATGTCTCTCAGTTGTTGTTTCTTTCCTTTAGGTTTTCATTTGGGTATTCACACGTCTTGTTTAGTTTCTGAGCCGGTAGGTGGTGTTGCTCACTTGCAGCGGCCATCGCTGGGCTGGTGTCTGCAGATCTCTCTACCCGCTGGGGAGCCTGCCAGCAGTCCAAGATGCAGTGGAGGGGAAACAGCGGATTCACCTACCCTTCCCGCTGGTCTCCGGGCTGCTCCAGCGGCCTTCCGTCTTCTGCCTCCTTAATTACACAGGTGGACATAGATGGCAGGAACAGGAACAGTTCCTATCTCAGCTCCACCCCCAAGGCGGGGCTAGAAACTTTGGAGCCAAAGGCCCAGCTCCAAGCCACCAGATTGTGTGGGTCGTAAAATCTCTCTGCCTTATATCCACTAAGGGCAGCCTCCTATGAGGCTCGGCCCTGCCCAGTCAAACTCCAGGGCCTGGACACCGAGCGCAGGAGACCTGTGCAGGGAGAGACTGTCCTGAGGACAGCGGGCAGGCAGGCAATGCGACCCACCAATCCCTGTCTTCTGACTCCTTAATTACACAAGTGGAGATAAGAGGCAGGAATGGGAACAGTTCCTACCTCAGCTCCGCCCCCAAGGTGGAGACAGAGACTTTGGAGCCAAAGGCTCAGCCACAAGCCCCATCTTCTCTCTCTTTAATTCCACAGGTCTTTTCTTCCTTTTCATTTATCTCTTTCATTTACTTTCCTATTCCTTTTCTATTGTTAGTAAATTTTTTATTGGCATATAAATGTGTTGTATTTTAAATTCTTAAGAATATGTCCATCTTTCCTTTTAAAAACTCATATTATTTATTTATTTTTAAATTGCCAAATAAAATTATATATGTTTATCATATACAACATGATGTTTTGAAATATATATACATTGTAGAATGGCTAAGTGCCCATTGACATATGAATGGATAAAGAAAATATGGTCTAGGCCGGGCACGGTGGCTCACACCTGTAATCCTAGCATTCTGGGAGGCTGAGGCGGGTGGATCATTCAAGGTCAGGAGTTTGAGACCAGGCCGAGCAAGAGCGAGATCCCATCTCTACTAGAAATAGGAAGAAATTAATTGGTCAACTAAAAATATATAGAAAAAATTAGCCGAGCATAGTGGCACATGCCTGTAGTCCCAGCTACTTGGAAGGCTGAGGCAGAAGGATTGCCTGAGCCTAGGAGTTTGAGGTTGCTGTGAGCTAGGCTGATGCCACAGTACTCTAGCCCGGGCAACAGAGTGAGACTCTGTCAAAAAAGGAAGAAAGAAAGCGAGAGAGAGAGAGAGAGAGAGAGAGAGAGAGAGAGAGAGAGAGGGAGGGAGGGAGGAAGGAAGGAAGGAAGGAAGGAAGGAAGGAAGGAAGGAAGGAAGGAAGGAAGGAAGGAAGGAAGGAAGGAAGGAAAAGGGAGGAAATGTGGTAAATATCCACAATGGAATACAATTCAGCCTTAATAAAAAGGAAAATTCCGTCATTTGTGACAGCATGGATGAACCTGGAGGACATTATGCTAAGTGAAATAAGCCAGGCATAGAAAGACAAATACCACATGATCTAACTTAGATATGGAATGTAAAAAAGTTGAACTCATAGAGGTAGGGGGTAGAATGGTAGGGCTCAGGAGGTGGGGAGATACTGGTCAAAGAATACAAAATTTCAGTTAGAAAGAATAAGTTTAAGGGATCTATTGTACAACATAGACATTATAATTAATAGCAATGTATTGTATTTTTGAAAATTTCTAAGTGGAGTTTAAATGTTCTCACCACAAAAAATTCACATACATAGAAAAAGTATGTGAGGTAATATATATGTTAATTAGATTGATTTAGCCATTTCTGTGCCTTTTTAATTTTTATTTTATTATTCCTTTAAGATCTTCAGTTTCTTTTCTGTTCTCTAAAGGGCTCCCTTACCTGTTTTGGTTTCTTTTACATTTGGATAAGGAGAAATAATATAATGGAAACTTGAATAGTGGCTATCTTAAAATGACCATATCATTTGCCATTTATTTTATAGAATAATCTGACACAACCTCTTGCTTTTCTCCTCCTCCCTCTCCTTTTAATTTGAGGGTGGGAGAATCTTTGTTTAGAATTTTAGGCATCCAATATCTTGAATGGCAGGAGTTACGTTGTTTTGCAAAATACTTAGGAAAGCTATTGTAAAAGAGGACTGGGAAAAGGATGGTTATATTTATAATATACATAATTTAGGTAATCTCACAGAAACCTGGAGGCATTAAACATGAATATGGCTAATTTTAGATTAATTATGGATAAAGAAGGGGATTTTCTATTGAAATGTTAATATATTTAATTTCAGAAGTTTGAGACATTTATAACTCTAACATGATAGCTCTAAAAAATATGAAGGAAGATATAGGAAACAACTCTAATAAGTTATATTTAATAATTCTGAACATAACTTTATGATTATTCTGGAAAAAGGCTAAAATTACAATTCTCAAGAGTAGTTTATATTTACCTAAGTTTTTTTCCAGTTCTATTTACATTAATCTGATATTGCAATAAAGTAGGATCAGACAGCCACTTTGGAGAGAATAACAACCTTTTCTAATATATGTTAGTTGAAATTGCTTTAATTGAGTCCAAATTACATGCCTAAATACAAAATGACAAGTACCTCAGTAGGCCTTGCTCAAGGTCAGTTGCAAAGTATATATTATTATTTTTAAATATTTGGCATTAAAATATTTCCCCCTCCTTCCCACCCAAAGTCATTGTTTGATAGTCCTGCTGCTCTAGGTGAAATAAGTGTGAACAAAAAAAATCTATTAAATAAGAAACTGACCTCTTGATTCCTCTGATTCACAGAGAGTGTTAACAGAAAAATTCACAAGGAAGCAATACCATTAACATCACACTCAAATGCCTTAGGATTCACTGTAGACTGCCAAAGGTCATCCTAAAGAGCATACATCACAATGCCATCTGATATCTCTTTATAATCTGCTAAATAGAAGTGGTTACCTATTTCCGTTGAGCCACAAATTCAATTCCCTACAGGAATTTAAGATAAATTTCTTTAGTGCTCACTTGTATATTTCCCAGTCAATTTGTCATTTAGGACTAAGTGAAGAGGGATAGTTTATGTGGCTGAATGCCTAGACAAGTTTAAAATAAGGCAATGTATATGATTATTCCTCCATCAATTGTATTACTGTCTGGCCAACAAAGACAATACTGCGCTACTTGGGACTGTGGATTCAGCCAACAGAGGAGAGCTGCTGACCAATGGCAGCATCATTCTACAGACCTGTCGTCCAAACCTCTGAGGGGACAGACACACCTTTCACCCCCTAGGTCTTCGACATTCAATAGAGATACTTGCTCAAGGCACAGGCTCCACTGACATTGTTTCAAGAAGAAAGATGTCTTTCTCAAGGAGGAGGATGAGGAAAGTTTGTGTGAGGCACAGTAATCTTTCACACAGCTGCTGAAGAACTTGCTCTGGAGGGGCAAGTAAGAGAAATCCTGGCAAGAATCGATGTCTTTGGTTTGTAACTTTTAAAACAAACTGGCAGTATCTTTCACCAGCTAACGTAGGTAAAGAGTAAACTTCTGCTGCTCCTTTTTCCTCTCTTCATCTGGGCTCAAAATAATTACAATTTTACATCAGATCCATGGTGTGTTGAACTTAGAATTATTCTCTTGTCTGCAGTTAGGCATCCAAGCTGTGCTCTGGTGAAGAATGGTTATCATGTTGTATTACCACCTTTACAATTACCTATGTTCAGTACAATCTTAGAGATTTCCCATCAAGATTTTGCAGGTCATGATTTGCAGGTAAAATTTCAACAATGGCTACCCAAGCATCCAATAATCAAATAAAAACACCGACTCGGGGACCACTTGAACTGATGATCTGTGTGCATTGTCAGCACAGACACACTGTGCTGAATGCACTTTTAGCTCACACACATTGACCAGTCTAGACACACTGATAGGCTGGACCCACTAGTGATACCTAGCATCCAGACTAATTGTACCCTTCATCCCACCAACCATCTCAGATAGATCCTGCTGCACTGACCTGGAGGCAGAAGCTAAAGCTGAGACTACTCAGAATTCCCATCAGGACATTTTCTTTCTTCCTGTGGTTCTCAAATTGTGGTTCTCATTTAATTACTCCAGGCTTTCAATGCAAAAGCATCCAGGGATCACCTAAAAACAATTCCTACTTTTCTTCCTGTTTTCTTTTCTTTTATAAAGACTGCTGCTTACAGGACTCTTGGTAAGTAGTTATCAGCTTTGAGACATGAAAACAATTCAGAGTATTTACATGATCTTTTAAAAATCAATCTTGGAGGTTCTGTAATGTGAAGTGTCACAAAGATGTCTCCTATTTTAAATGTAATGGTGGCTTAAACATAAGAATTGTACATTTTGATAGAATCTGCTTCTGTAATTTTTAGTAATGGAAAAGTACATGAAACCACGTCAAAATTTTAATCATTGTATTCAAATGTGATATCTTAGAGGAATTATTTTGACAATTGTGTTTATAATGAAATATATTAATGTACCATTGATTAACTGATAACGATAATGAGCTCTAGTATAGTATAATTTACATTTAGTACAGGTGGCTCAGGTAAACTAATTCCAGTAATAATTCCTTCACATTTGCTGCAACATCTCTTCATTCCTTTGTTACAGAAAGAATCATAGATACCTAGATGTCTTTGTTAGCCTCACCTATGGAACACTGAATACTTTGCATTTAGTTCTAAACTTAACCTGTTTGATAAATTTTAGCTGTGATAGTTATGGTTTTATGTGCCTATAAAATGGGAGGTGATTTTAAAAAGAAAGATGATTTGCTCTGTTTGAGAAAGAAAAGATAAAATGTTTTTTAAAGTCTGCTTTTTATTTTTATCCTTTGTGAGTGGGAATGAAAAAGAAGTTGCTTAAACAGGTGTTGTTCATACTATGCTTCCACCACAATTTGCTTGCACTCAGACTCAAGCATGGGCATGCAAATATTCTTTGAATGTAGGAGTCAATATCACCTAGTTGAGTGCTACTTCTTGCACAGTACAGAGATAAAATGGCTTGTTTTCATTACTGATTTCCTAGACAAGAGGATAAACACATGCCATAAATATTAAGAATTGACCTTCATGAAAAAAACCTCTACAAATCAATGCCTGATATATATGATTTGAATTTAATGATTGGGTGATTTATACACAAAAATACTAGACCCTGGTTAAACATAAGAAAGCCATTTATCAACACTATTATGCTAATTTTTCTTTCTCATCCTAAGAACAAATAATTGGATATGTTCTTATGCCAACTTCTTTGCAACAGTAGGATTTCTAGAGTATCTAGTTTTATTTTCACACATAGCAAGATCTCTCTCGCAGGGAATGAGACTTGAAGATGTCAAAAAGTACTTTCTATGAAGTTTAGTGACAAACACTGTGATAGAAATTCTGTTAACTATAATAAGGACAACAGACACCTTCTAGTTGACAACTCTGATGTATTAATGGGAAAATGAATTGTGATTTGGAATACATTGAGTTAAATCAATTGTAGATTTGACTTCTGTTTGCTATGTCACTACATATTATTTTCAAACAGTGTAAATTACTAAGAACAACTAAAAGTTTAAAAGGATTGAATATCATGCAATGTCAGAAAAAAACATGCTTAATGACACATTCATTAAGGCTGAATTCAAATTGAATTCTATGAGAGTCTACAAATGCATCATGGGACTTAATCTGTGCAACTGCAGTGAATAAAATAAATTAATGATAGGGCACAGAGAATGCTGTCAAATGTGTTATTCCATCTTACAGGAAAGCAACTGCTTATGAAAAATTTCTCTGCAGGCAAACTGAAACTCATAATTGACAGCAAAAAAAGTGAAAGCAAGACAGTGTCATAAGTTTTATGGAAGCTTTTACCTAGAACACTAAATTAGAAAAGCTTTCCTTCTACATTTTGACCTTAAGGAAACTACTGGATCCATTTTTTGTGTGTCTGAAGTTCACTAATGGAATGGTGCTGAAAAGGATGGAATTTAGACAGTAAGTCCTTTCTTTAGGAGAGATTACACATTTGCATGCACATGCAAACAGAAAACCTCATGGAGGGATGCCTTTAAATGCATAAATAGCTTTACTTGACGGCCACTGTGAGAGATCATGGCTATCAGGACCAGCGTGAAGAGCAGTCTCCTCCATGGAGCAAACTCACCTCGCTGACTCCAACTGTCCTGCCTATTTTTTTTTTTTTTTTTTTGTCCTGCCTATTTTTTTTTTGTCCTGCCTATGTTTCTCTTTTGAGACAGAGTCTCACTCTGTTGCCTGGGCTAGAGTGCCGTGGCATCAGCCTAGCTCAAGCAGCCTTAAACTCCTGGGCTCAAGCAATCCTTCTGCCTCAGCCTCCTGAGTAGCTGGGACTACAGGCATGCGCCACCATGCCCGGCTAATTTTTTCTATATATTTTTAGTTGTCCAGATAATTTCTTTCTGTTTTTAGTAGATACGGGGTCTCACTCTTGCTCAGGCTGGTTTTGAACTACTGACCTTGAGCGATCCTCCTGCCTCGGCCTCCCAGAGTGCTAGGATTATAGGTGTGAGCCACTGCGCTGGCCTTTGACTTCTTTATCTAATTCTGTCAGCTCCTTAAATAATAAGTGGCAAGTCATCTCTCCTTTCTGCATGCAGAGTCCTCAATTTTAATTTGTTATCCAGTTCTCTTTTCTCCCCTTTCTTTGTGTTTTCCCCTGAAAAGCTTCCCTCTCCCCAACCTGACCCTTCAGACTTCTCATTATTATGTTACCTATAACTCTGGCCAGATGTCTCTACCCTACTCTGTGTGATGATTTAGGATGAGGGTTTTGCAAAGCCTTCTTGTCTTGCTTGGGTGTCTGTAGCTCTCTTGAACAAATTCCTCAGGCTTAGTTTGGAGTTAATCCCAGTTACACAGGGGTGTATCTGGGAATGAGCACCAGCTAATATGAAAATAAATGCTAGTGGAAAATATGTGCAAATTCATTTGAAAATGTTAGGCAAATGTCAGTTTATATTTTAAGCTAAAATTCAAACATGGCCAATACTTTTTTACAATTTACAGATGAAATTGTATGTATTTACTGTGTACAACATGTTTTGAAGTGTATATATATTGTAGAATGGTTAAACCTAGTTAATTGACATATGTGTTACCTCACATAGTTATTGTTTTTGTGGTCAAGTATATCCCATCTTGATTTCATCTTACCCATTTACTAAAAGTGAGTGAAATTATTGGTGTGTTAATGGTTTTTTGTGGCAGGTGTTTTCCCCCTTCCATGAAATAAACTAGGTTATTAAATCTTTTAATAAATGATTGTGAGTCATAAAGGTTTAAATATGGAAAATTACAAGTTTCTTCTATTCTATACAAACTGCATGGAGATATAGGTATAGCAGGCAATTTAGATAGTCCCGGAATAGGTCCCTTGAGAATTAAGACAAAAACAGACCTTCGAGCTTTGAAATGGAAAGAAAGAAGCAAATTGCGCATTTACCCATCGTATCTCACTAGTGGATTCATATGTTTAGCATTTTGTAAAAATAAATAAAAACAAAAACATTAATTTGTAAAAAGTAAAATATAAGAAAAAGGCTCAACAGAGAGGAAAATGTATACCCAATCTTAAAGAAATACTTGCCCTTAGTAAGTTAAGTGTTGTATTTTCTTTTTTGTAACAAATGTATATAGTTTAGGGAGTTTCTCAATATAAATCCACCACATAAAATTTGGAGAATATATTGTAAACTGATTATCCCTGGAATGTATCCCAAGATTCTGCATACTAAAGGTCTCCCAGGCAAATTCATTTTGATTTAAGCCTAAACCCAATATCAGATACTTTCTACGGCTATGAATAGAGCTGTTGTTTATCAGGGTAGGATTTTCTAGAAGTTATTTATACTACATAAAATATCCTATTCTTAATACCTAAACCTGAACTAAAACTAAACCTGAACTAAAACTAAACCTGTATTTATGACAATTCATGCAAAGTCAGAATTATGCAAAAAAGTGCATGCCTGCATACTAAAAATGAAAAACAATGTTTGTAACCAAGTCTCTACTTACTTATTAAGACAGTCAGCATTCAGCAATAAAAAGCTTTCCTTCAAGAAACTCAGTATGCTTAGTAAGCATCTGTGCCTCACTTCCCTGAGGGAAAGTCTACCTTCCGAGTCTACTTCTTTCTCTCTGCTCTTCAAATTCTTCACTGCACTTGATTTCTTTCCCTCCTTTTCTTAGGAATATAATTTTTCTGTCCTGCATTCTTCTTGGACTATGTATCACTACAGGACCTACTTATATTTTCTCTCTACCATGTTGCCCTGGCAGATCATCTCAGATTTAAAATCCTCCCTCAGCTGATTGATTGGTCTATATCACTTATTTGGCCTCTACCATGAATGCCTAATTATTGTTAATTTTATTTGCATTAATTTTTCTCTCCATTCATATAGCAAACTTATTGAACTAGGCAGCCACCCTGATTTTTTAAATCTTTCCACCTTCTATTATAGTGCCTTGTATATTATGTATGCTGAATAGATATTAGGTATTTTTTATCAATTGAAAGAATACATCTAAGGGATAAAAGACACCCTGAATATTTCACACAAACATTTATATTCTTAGAGTCCAGCTTGGCTCTGCTTAAACTGAGATGTTAGCTATGTGTTCAAACTCCATAGGTCTGGAATCGTCCTATTCAATGGATGTCCTGCAGACCCCTGCTGGAACATGAACTGTTTGCTCATGGTCCCTGCCACGATATGAAGTCTACATTGGGAAGTAAACAAACTATGTCAATTACCACACCGTAGAGTTCAGCTGACATTTTTATTTATTTTTATTTTTGTCATTTTTATTAATATCTTATTAATACATAAAAAATTGCACACATTTAATGTGTTCTTACCAAAAAAGAAAAAACCACAATCAAACCAAAACCCAAAAATATGCCCCCCTCAAGAACACAAGGAAATTTTTGGAGGCAATGGATATGCTTAGTACCTTGGTTGTAATGATGGTATTATGTGTGCATGCTTATGTCCAAACTCATCAAACTGGCACCTTTTTTTATAAAAGCAAAACTTTCTTGATGAAGAAAACACTGGCATAGTGAGAAACACTGATAAAAATTTTATGATATAGTAAGAATAACAGACATATTCTAGTTGACAACTGAGATATATTAATATTAATGGCAAAATTAATTGTGATTCATTTGATTCATATTCTCGCCCAAGCTTCTTATCTTATGTCAGACCTAAACAAGTATTATAATTCATACCCGTTACCTTGAACGGCACTAGTCTTTGTGCTCCTCCCCTGCCTGACAGATTAGAGTGGGAACACATCAGGTGCATTTTATATAATGCTATGAAAAACTTTACTTTCTTGAATGTGTAATTTTCTTAAGCTTCAATTTCTTCATCTATAAAATAGAGCTAATCATGTGTTCTTCACAGAATTGTCATTAGACTTAAAATTTTAATAATGCATGAAAAATTTTTAGCCCAAGACCTGATACATATTAGCACTAAGAGAATATTACCTGTGATAATAATTATAACTGTATCCTACGTGCCATATGCCTTTCTAGCAGAATGTAGTTGTTAATTATAAAATTTAACACATTTATTTTATGTAGGTAATTATAAATATAATTAAAATAAACTAAGTCTACTGAATAAAATGTTGAGAAATCAATGTACAGTTTCTCATGGCAAGATACACTCTTTGGGAGATATGAGCAGCTTCTATCAAGACTTAAAGGTGTCTTAATAAAGAAGGAGATCCTACCACACGGGGCAACGTGGATGGACTTGGAATGCATTATGCTAAGTGAAATAAGCCAGCCATAGAAGGACAAATGCTGCGTAATTTCACTTATATGAGGTCTGTAAAAAAGTCAAACACATAAAAGGAGAGAATAAATGGTGGTTGCCAGCGGCTTGAGTGGAGGGACAATTGTGTCTACATTGTTAACATAGTTAATAACACTGTATTGTACACTTAAAAATTTGTTCACAGGATAGATCTCATGTTAAATGTTCTTAATACACTTTTTAAAAAATGTGCATATAACTTCATCGGCAATTTTATGCAGTACTTTAAATTCAAAATAGGTGAAACTAGGCCGGGTGTGGTGGCTCACGCCTGTATTCCCAGCACTCTGGGAGGCCCAGGCAGGAGGATCGCTCAGGTCAGGAGTTCGAAACCAGCCTGAGCAAGAGCAAGACCCTGTCTCTACTAAAAATAGAAAGAAATTAATTGGCCAACTAAAAATATATAGAAACAATTAGCCGGGCATGGTGGTGCATGCCTATGGTCCCAGCTACTCGGGAGGCTGAGGCAGGAGGATCGCTTGAGCCCAGGAGTTTGAGGTTGCTGTGAGCTAGGCTGATGCCACGGCACTCTAGCCCAAGCAACAGAGTGAGACTCTGTCTCAAAAAACAAAAAAATAATAGGTGAAACTGTATTATGCATTGTAGAAATTCTAAGATTAACTTTAAAGTGATTAATAAGATAAAGACATGTCCAATATGTCTATGTGTCTGAGATTGCTGGTGATCATTGTGTCTCAGACATTTACTGTACACGGACCAAACATGCTATTTATAAAGCAGACATTGTGTAAAGCCTCTCAGTATGACCAGACTGGTTATTATATAGGAAGTTGATATTCATTCATCAAATATTTACTGAGCACCTATTCTGTGCCTGGCACTTTTCTAGGACATGGGAATTCAGCAATGAATAAAAGGGCCCCAAATTCCTGCCCTCATGGAGCTCCAGTCTTGTCATTTTTGTGTCTGTGATGGTTTATTGTGACTACAACAGCTGTTCTGCTCAGACTCAGTGGTATCTCTGGGCCTCCATGTGTCCGGAAGGGTTAGTCTGGATCAGTTGCGGTTTGGGCCGTGCCTTTGCACTGCTCATGGCTTGATTCTAGCCTGGATGAAGGGTCCTCTTTGGCTGAGGAACTGTGGACTGCAGGTGATCATCGATGGAATGAGGATCAGGCTCTGTCAGGCTCTCTCGGGGTCTGGCTTCCTTGGCTGCCTAGGTTCAGCTGCTCAGCCCAACCCAAAAGCCCCTTACCCCTGCAGTTGTGCCATTGTTGAGAGGCCTCTGACTGCTGCGGCATCTGTGTCTTTGTCCTTCAGTTTCCTTTTCTATTCATTCGTAGAAAAATAGTGTGATGGGTAATGTATGTGTCAGCTTGATTGGGCTAAGGGATTCCCAGGTAGCTCCTAAACATTATTTTATGGTGGGTCTGCGAGGGGGTCTGGAAGAGAATAGCATTGGAATTGGTAAACTGAGTAACGATCTGTCCTCGCCATGTGAGTGAGCATCAGCAGCCATTGAGATCTGGAATAGAGCACAAAGGGGGAGAAACGGGGGTTTGCTCTTGTTGCATGAGCTGGGACATTCATCTTCCCCTGCCCTCAGACATCAGTCTTCCTGGTTCCTGGGCCTTTGGGCTTGGACCAGGACTTACACCACTGGCCCCAGTTCTTGGGCTTTTGAGTTTGAACTGGAACTACACCACCAGCTTTTCTGGGCCTCCAACTTGCAGATGGCAGGTCTTGGAACTTCTCAGTTTCCATATTTGTGTAAGGCAGTGTCTCTTAAAAATTTCCTTTCTATATATCTCTGTGTATCCCACTGGTTCTGTTTCTCTGGAAAACCTTGACCAATACGAACAGAATGCCACATGATTTAGGCATTACTTAAAGTGATTTGTTTATATATTGGAGCTATAACAGCAAGCCAGAAACTTGCAGGTCAAATTTTTTTTTCGTAATAAAATTTAACAAACATGCTTCCTGTGGGCATTTCTAGACCACATAGTCCCTCTGAAATGTATACAATATACTTGGGGATATAAATTAAGTGCTTTAGGTGCTGTTGAATTTCATGCAGCCATAATTAGCTATTTATGATTACCATTATGTGCACTGGCACCTGACCATTATAAAAGTCTTGCTTGGCTCCACAGAGCAGTGATTTGACTGTGTGTTGAGCCCACAAGTTAGACAAGACTAATTAGTATGTAAAAGGAAAGACTGCTTTCTTTGCTAAAAACAGAATTTCTTTTTTAACCCAATGAGATCTCTTGAATTTTCAAATTTATTTACATGAAATCTCTATGAAATGAAATATGGAGAGATATATGTATATATATTATCTCCATTTTTACAATTTAGAAAATTGTTATATGTACATACACATATATTTATTCCTCCTTGTGTATTACAGAGTCTGGAACTATTAAAAACTATTTTATAAGTCAACTGTAAATCAAATGCTAGGATTTAAGAACCTTTTAATCAAATGCTAGGATGCCAGAACCTTTTAAGTTATATATTTTTTAATGCTTAAAATACACTGTTTTGAAGACATGTAAAAAATTTTTGAAATTACTTTCTATATTTTTGCTTTTTGAACTGAAATATTTTGACTTGTAGATTCCATCTTTGCTAGTTTCCTTTTCTATTGTTATTGAAACATATGCCATACATTCAGAATTGAAATCTCCTTGAAGAAGATGCACAAATATCCATGGGTTGTATCAAAAAGCATGAAAAATTAGTATTAATGTCGACATCTTTGGCAACAGTTCATGGAAACAAGTAGAATGTTGTCAGATAGGACATTAAAGTAATAATGAATAATCTAATAACTTAATTTCAGAATTATGTAATGCTTGATTAAATATCATAAGCAAGATAACAAAGAGATAACAAAAATAATTAAGTATCTGTTTTTTGCTTGGCAATTACGTAAACTCAAAATCAATGAGGTCTTAAATTAGGAGGTGAAGGAAACAGGCTGATTAGAATTTTAAGATATCTATTTATTGGATTTTCTTCTACATGCACATTGCTTAGAGCTCATATCCACTAAATTTTAATGTTTCATTACTACTAAACAAAACACAAAGGAAATAGGAAGTTATTTACAGTTCCTACTAAGGACTCTTTGATATCCAGAAGTAGAGTCTAAGCTCAAATGCCAGGCCCCTGGCTGGAGCCCTAGGTCACTTCATGCATTTGATAATTTCTGCACAGGTGTGTGTTCTAGCATCACTAGAGAAACATTTATCACTCAAGGAAACCATGGCATGCATGAAGACAGTTGCTTTATGGTGTGTTCAAGCATAAACACGGAGTAGAATGAGTCAGCACGGGATGATGAGCGACTGAGGGCCATTTAGAGGACAGAGAGAGACTGTGAATCATCTGTGGGTGTCTTGGAAAAGGCAAAACACATCATGTGAGGTTCTAATTTTGAGACCTGGCATTTTACCACTGCAGATGTTGGTATCTTTTAGCATTCTCGGTGGACCAATGCAAATCAAGATTCATTTTAGTCATCAGTTTTCAATCCTGAGATTTGCTCTTCAGCACACAGTATTTATACTCTTTCACTGGGTCCTAGGTCCCTTCTTTCCACTTCCGAAAAGTGCAGAGGAAAATCTGAAAATTATTGGAGCACTACCAGGAGTATAGCAGCAAATATGGGAGATCAACAATTTCTAAACATAATGTTACAGCATACTGGTCTAGCCAGATCAGTTGTAGAGTGTATTGCAAAATAAATAATGATACAGGTTAAGTGTCATATTAATTACTTACCCATATTTAAATAATTACCACAGAATTACATTACTATGACACTTACTAATAGAGGTAAGTGTCATAATAATCCCACTCGCTTATGGGTGCAAATAAGGGAATTATTATTTACATTTCATGGTTTGTGATCCATCTGCTCATCCCACCTGCCAAGTTCAACTGCAGAACATTTATCTCTACATCACAGCCACCACTAGCCATGTTTTCCCTGTTGTTCCTGGCATCTCTGTAGTAATTCACATATCCTCCAAACCAGTAACCTCATACACTCTTCTCATGAACATTCCTCCCTGTCCCTGAAGAACTTTCCCCCATGCTCCCACTCCCTGGCTGCTAAATAATGTGCTATCCTATTGTCTTCCATCTGTCCCTGGAGCTGTCTTGCATTTGATTCTAAATTAGGAAAGTGCCTGCCCACAAGCTGGTGTTCAGCGTGGTCCCCACATTCCAGAGCTGCAAGGCTCAGGCTCCAAGTCTCCTGTGGAAAATCCCCTTAAGCTTCTGCTTTCTGCCATCTCTTGGGCATCATACCTAGTGTGTGGGGCCAGGATACCCCACTGTCTTCTCCACGGGCTTGGCTTCCCCATCTCTTCCCTGCAATATATAAAGTAATAATAGATTTTACCCAGAGACCCTCCTACCTCATGCTTATCAAATGAAACCAAGTTTGGCCTGGATGATGTCCAACCATCAGTCTAGCATAGTAAGGTGACACCGCTGAGCTTATACAAAGATGTAAAAATCCATAGAGTCATTTGGGCAAGTAAACTTTCAGTGTGGTTGGGGATTAGGCAAGTGTGGAATGACTGCGGAAAGAAGAATGACAAAATATGGCACAAGAAAATTAATTCTTTTGATCTAAACTATTTAGGCCCTTGAATATCACACTGTTTGAATATTATTGGTAGATAAAGGCAATTATTAAAATTACAAGTAAGTAACATGGTTAGTTTTTTCGTTTATTTTTATTTTTAAAAGATGTTCTTGGCAGCAATGCAAGATGGATTAACCTGGTTGCATGCAATGAAACTAATGCAAAGACTAATGCAATAGTCAGTAAGAAATGATGACAGCCTGATAAAAGCCACATGTCAATGTTGACCAGAATGCTAATATTTATTGTTTACTACACAGCAGGTAATAAACTGAAACCTAGAGAGGCAAAAAAAAAAAGTTATTAAAAACACGAACACTTCAGAGTGTCTAGGTTTGAATTCTGCTGTGTGTTTACTATCCGTGTGACCTTGGATGGATGATTAAATCTCTCTGTTTCTCAATTTTCTCATCTATAAAATGGGAATAATAGTAGGATTTATCTGATATGTTATTGTGATAATTAAATGAGTTGATATATGTAAAGTACTTATAATAGTGCCTGGTCATAGACTTATTCCTATTACCATTATTTTCCAAGAGATCATATACCCAAAAAAATTAAAAATGGAGCTAGAATTTAAATTCGATTGTCTGACCTCAAAGTTCACCCTCTTAACTACTCTGAGAATACTAGAGAAGAACATATTGGAGTGAGAATTAGAGAGATAACACAAATAGAATATAAAGAATAAGGGAGAGAAAAATGTCCAGAATGACCGGAGGTTTTCTTATTTGGGCACCTATCCAGGAGAGAGTGGAAAATAGAAAATTAAGAGAAGAAAACTTCTTGAAGAAGTGATTAATAATGGCCATATGCAGTGGCATATGGCAAGCTCGATTAGTGCAAACAAGTGATTGGATTTCCAAAAGGGATACATGTAAGAATAAATCCATACCTTTGATCAAAGAATTATACTCACTTAACTCAGAAGTTAAAATTTCTTGGCAGAATGTAGCATTGGTCAGGGAGGGAGGGAATTCTTACCTAGCAAATGGAATGAAACATTGTGATCCCAGTGATAAATAGTGGAGGTTGTTAACTGCTATTCTCTTTTTTTTTGGAGGTAATATATTAAACTGTGCATTTTAATTTTATGATTCCAAATTTCCTTTCTAAAGCCCAATAGTTTTGCATTCTTGTCATATTTCCAGATGATTAAGTGGATCTGAGGAAAATATTGACCAAGATGAATTTGATGGATTTGTTTATAAGATTTTTTTCAAATGAGCTTTAAAGTCAATAGCATACTGATGCATGACTAGAGTTTCATTTTCCCTCTGTTAAAATAAATTTTTCTTTGAATATTTGCCTGCTCTTTGATTATTGGTAAATAAAACGTTGTAAAAGGTTTTCCTTTATCTTTTGAGTAATTCACCTACAAGGCACAGATTCTGTGTTTCATCAGAATAATTTCCTATGCTTTATGTTGAGATTACTCTGTTCTCGATTATCCAAGAGTTCCAAGACTTACTGCTTTTCAAAGGGCTAAGCTTCATACAATCACATCACTTCGTATCTTTACTTTTGAAACCTTTTATTGTAACTTTGATTAAATAGGTAGTCAAGTATTCTTACTCAGTGACTCATGATCCTTTTAAAAGAAGTGTTCAAACCTCCTGACAATTTTTGATATTTTTGTCTTGTCTAAATAAAACTCTAAGTAAAATCTTCTTGATCTCTAATGGACTTTGTGGACTCCTGGAAAATTACAAAGGCTATTTTGTCTTGTAAAGAGGCAGGTGCAAAAATAATTTGATTTATTTGATATGTTGAATTGCATGAGAAACATGGTCAAATAAGAAATGCTTAACCTTTCATAAGTTAAATTTGTATGGATAAAACATTATTAATATAAATGTATGAGATTCCTAGAAATTTGTCAATGTCTCACTGTACTTATGTCCTGCTGCCACTTTGCTCGAAATTAAACAATGGTATAGTGTTATGTCATAATTCCAGCAAAGCTATTTCATGTTGCCACAATGTTTGTACCCCTTTAATATTCTGGAATAAAAAATAAATGAAATAAAATCATATATTCTAAAAAAAATCAAGAAAAAGAGAGGTTGTAAGCTCTTGTTATTTCCATTTGCAATGGAGGTTCTTACCAAGATAATTTGCCAAGGAAATGAAATAAAAGACATGCAAATTTAAAAAAATTGTAAAAACAGCTAAATACAAAAAAACTACTATCCTTGCTAATTGCATATTTTTGAAAAATAAATTCCTCATCAAATCTTTAACCAAGACACTTTAGTTCTTTCATCATCCACAGATACATTTTTGTTACTCTAAAGGGTCACTAAAAACACTTGCAATAAGCTTGACCCCAGAATCTTAAAAAATCTTTAAAAAAAAGACAATGTTTACAAGATCTATGGAAAGGACTATACCAGACACGTTAAGACACAAGCATCTGATGGCGTTATTCAAATTATTTTGAGACTGTGTCCCTGGACTGAATCAGAATTTCTATAAATCTAGTGGAGAAACTGATGGGTTCATAAGACAGCTAATCCATGATGAGGCAGGAAAGAATTAATTACATAGGACAAAATGATCTAATGGAGGATGATTATGGGTTTTGTTTGGAGTATCGCTGATGTTTTACTGTTCTATCTTCTGGGTATAAGGAATTCTTTCCTCTTAAGCTATCTATAAATTATAACAACTTAAAATATTATGCTTTTGTAAACAGAAATGAAACATTTTTTACTCCTTGCTTGATCCCTCCAGAATTCAAAAAATCTTAATGAATATTCTTATTTTCATGACATAGGTTCATCTACGTAGGTTCGGTAAGAATCTGTTCGCTTTGTAACATGATATAATTGGAAACATATATATAATCAGGGCTTCAGCTGGAATGTCATATTTAAGAATGATGCATAGACTCAGATATGACCAGACAGTTTTAAGAAAATCATGTTGACTTTATGGAGCTGGTGTTTACAAAGCCCGCTTGGAAAAACTGGCCTGGTACCTGGCTTACAGAGTTCCCAACCTTACAGATGAATAAGAAGGGTCACTTCCTGGCAGACTCAAGAATCTTGGGATATTTGGGTGACCTAAAGAAAGAAGAGTGTTCACCTAAATCTATAGGTACAGCAGTGAAATCTTGTGATGAACAATTGGATAGCTTCCTAGCCAACGGGCTTTTAAAACTCCAGTTTGAGATTATTTCTGAAAACTTCCAGCAAGTTTTGTGGTCAATTACCATTCCTGCTTCACCTATATAAATAATCAAGCCAAATTTAATGAGAACAGAATTATTTTGTGATGGAGAATAATCTTAGTTTGATTATCTTTGATCAAAAGAAGGGAGATTACAGAAAGAAATATTGTATTTTAATAAGAAATTATAGGATACCCTTGTGGGTTATCACATTGTTTAATTTATTGTCTTTGAGCTATTTTCACCTACTTGTAAACTGCATAGATTTGTTACTTACCTGTAAGTTACAGTCAGTCCTGTCATCTTGCATTGCCAAGTCCTTTTAAATTTTAAATTTTTGAAATTTCCTTAACTATCTGGTTATAAGTCTTCAAAGCAACATTTTCTAATTTTTCTCCCACCCTCCTGACTTGACATCACTGAGAACTAAAACCCGACTGCACAGATTCTTCTTGGGACTCCAGGTTGTTTCATGACTGCCCTTTTCCACCAGGATCTGCAGAAGCCTGTGAGCTGAAGCTGGATGACTTGAAGTTTATATCACAGAAGATCATATATGGGCAAACTTTGTGCCTGGAGCTGCTGCTTTGGCACACTTAGGAAAGTGGGCCACTTAGGAAATTCTTCAGAACTCCTGCATCTTCCATACTCTGTTCCTGGAAATAACCATGACTGTGGGCAATCTTACTGAAACTTCTCTGATTCTATGCCATCATCAAAAAACATTCAGCCTGCAAAGTAGGAAATCTATCGGATTTCCACTGCCATCTTTGCTCCACCACTGAAATTCACTTCAAGCTCAGTGTCTAGGAATGTTCTCACCTGGCTGCCCTCTGGTCTCAGAAACTGTGCCAAGAGTCTGCTCCAGCCATGAATCTTTTCTTTTTTTTGTCAATTTCTATAGGCACTCTCCATACTAAATGACTGATTGCTTGCACTACCCAGCAAATATTTTCTATTGCCAAGTCTCAGCTGATAGTTCAACTAGTCCTACAATAGAAACCTGCTAAAATAAACTATATGTACTAACTTTTCTAAGTTATTTAATGGGAACTTGGTTTACCTTGAACAAAAGGGGGAATTGACAAAGACAGCCTTAATATTTCCCTTAGCTTGACTCAACTTTAGACTGGGTTCTCTCTGTCTTGAGGTCCCTGATTTTTTTCCTTAGAGCATTTACTTTAGAAAACTTGTAAAATAGTTTTCTATGTACCTTTCTCAGATGTACATCTTTTTTTAAAAAAAAAGCTTCTTGTCAGTTTTATAACCCAGAACTGTCTTTCTCAAAAGCCTGGAAGCTATCTCTTTGAAATGCTATCATCAATGAAAATAGAGCTCCTCATCTTCTAGTTCCTGTATGGTAGGAGCCTAACTCAAGTGGGCACCTTAATCCAAGTTGGAACACTTCTTCCTGTCACAAAGATAGGAGAAAATTTACTTTTCCTTTGTGTAAAGCCAGTTAGCAAACACGGCCTGGGTTCTCTGCTCGCCCCAGCATTTAAAAATACTCCTTCTCTTTGTTTCAGTGGGCTGAATTCAGACTGTATTCTAGTCTTCCTCCCGTTGGCAGTACACTTAACCACTTCGGTACCAGCATCGCCTATAGTCAACAGCCACAGATGAAGGCACACAGCGACTGTAGCCGACAGCCGTGATATGAGTTTTCTAATTTTCCATTTATCAAAATAACATTGTGAACATTTAAAAGTAAGGTAATGAAAACATATATGTACAGGTTACCTATTCTGATTCACGTTACAAGTAAATCTGCCTGTAACGTAAAACGAGCTTTCAGTGCTTTCAAGCTTTCCTCATCACATGAGAGCAAAACGGCTGCGCGGTCAATGCGCAGCGCAGACGCCGTGCGGACTGTGCGTGCTGGTGTGGGCTGAGGTGTCCACCGGCGAGCGCCTCACCCAAGTGGTTAAAGTGTTCCTTGTTTGTTTAACGTTGTCAGTTTTTGCTTTAACAAAATAAAGGCCACAAAAACCTTTCAATTGACCTCATATATCCTCAGATATCATATTAAATATATAGATTATTTTGGAACCACAAATTCAGAGTTTAAAATTAAGCACTCTATAAGCCTCTTTAAACCAAATTAAAAATAAGTCTCATGATACAAGTAAATATTTTAAAATTTACATGGGGCTTCATATTACCAAATGGATTGTTCTTTTTCAATCCGAGCAGTATTCTTCACAATTTGGCCAAAAATAATAATGGTTTACTTGTATTGCCTCTTTCTCCCTGAAGTGATGAAGTTAAGGTTCCTAAAAAAACCTGTTTGCTGCTTTCTCCTATAAACAATTAGCACCTGCCTAAGTTCCTGAAAGTCTTATTAAAGCTAGATCACAAACCTGGACTCCTGCCTTGGCTAGCTGCAAAGGCATACATGTGAGCCCTAAAGTTTCCTTTTACTCTTTATTTTAATGCTTAGCCTGGAGGCAAACTCATGAAGTCTGCTCATGGTTTAGCATCAACAATATATGTATACATATGGAAGAGAGGAGGTCGACGACGCAAGAGAGGGCAGCAAGAGGATGTATGCCCTAGAGAAGAGTATGTTTGCATCAGCTCAGTTCAATTTATAATTCTTGTCCACTTCTCAACAATAGTTTTTGCCCCCTTCCCTTAACACCTAGGCATAATTTCTTTTCCTTAGGGGTAAAGCTTTGGCTGTATAGAATGTGTCATGAATAAAACTTGAACAATTTTCCATGAGAAATTTCCTCTGACTCCCATATTAATAACATTCACTTGCTATTTTTAGTGCTTTCTGCTGTTCTTCAGTGTTTAATTTTCTACTCTAACTCAAAATCTCTTATTTATTTCTTTTACTTATTCTTGGCCATCTCCTAAGTGTAAGATTTTCTACTTTTCTTTAGTTACATTAATTGAATCCTGAAATTCAAAATGCATTTTTCTTAAATGTAATCTAGTGTAAATGTAAATTTAGTATTCCCACGGGTTTTAAAAGGAAAGATCACATGATTAATGCTTTGTACATGAATTTCAGCAAATCAGACTGTAAAAGTCATTCTAATAAGACAGAAAGCTAGCCACAGTGATTCATTCCCCTGAGGCTGGAAGTCTTCACAGAATTCAACAATTGCAGTGAGAGAATCCTGAGAGCTCTGTTTTTTTTTTTTTTTGTTTTTGTTTTGTGGTTTTATTTCTTAAACTGTACAAACTATTTAAGCAATTATTCATTGCTTCATTGCAGCCATTTCTTTATTAACAATTGACCTATCCAATAATTTCATTAGTCACTATATTTTAATGACTTTTTATGGCTTATAAACTAAAAAGTAAAATTACATTTATCTACTGTGATATAATGGATTTGCTTTGAGAAATCTATAAAGAGAAAAGCAAAACTAAGTAATTTTTCATTGATGAACATACTGCCTTTTTATAAACTTGTTTGTTTGTTAGGTCAATCTCTCCTTATCCTCCTTGTTTTCATGTACCATCTATTTATACCCTGAAGTGATAGTATTCTAAAGAACATACTTCTGGAAATATTGAATTAGGATAGACTCGGTCAAAAAATGAAATGGCTTCAGGTATATTTTTTCATTAAGATTCTTTTGTTTGAAATATACATTTTAAGTTCAAAATTATATAACATATGACAGTATTACAGCAGAGGGAATAAAGAAAGAGAAACACACACTGCATTTATACTGATACCATGGTTGAATTTTTAGGGTGTCTATACTTTATTGGATCCGAAATCAGATCTTCAGCTTTGCATATTCAGTGGTTTGATTTTATCAGTTGTAGTCATGTGCTGTAAAAATGAGTCATGTGACCAAACTCATGAGACTTCAATTTACTAAATGATTTTTTTTTTTTTTTGAAGATCTTAACTGGCTTTTATTTGCAATCCAAGAACCAGGCAGCTCCCAGGACCAGAATGAGTTCTAAGAACTGTGAGGCTACCAGGTGGTCAGACATTTATGGACAGAAAACAAAGGCGACATACACACAGCTTAATTTGGTCACCACCTGGTGTTTTCCTTATTCAGTTGAAGCTCAGCTGCTATGATTGCCTAAGACTCAGCCACTTATTACAAGAGTGTACTCCTAAATTGGCTTTCAATTAGTCTATGTACCAAGCTAGGCTGCATTTTGCTACACAAGGACTCAAGTACAGAGGCATCCTCAAGCTTAAACGTAACAGGCCCTACCTCCCCACGGACCTGTGCTTCCTTTGGAACCTTGGTGTGCCTCAGTATTGACATGAACTCTCCCTCTCCCTACCCCGGGGTCATTCTTGAATCAACGTGGAGCACCCCAAATGGGACCTTGTCCCATATGTACCCCCCAAGAGGGGAGACCCTTCCTGACGGAGAGAGAAGCATCCAACTAGTTTGGGATGGGGATGTCGCTTGCCTTGTGCAGGTTGGGTTGGGAGGTAAATTGCTGACAGCTGGTGAAGTCAGTTGCCTATTTTCTACTCTGGTTTGACCTTCTAATTTTGGGCCTGGTTCCCAAAGCCCTGGGGGTTTTCTTGCTCTGTCCCCCTTCTGGGAGCCTGGTCCCTTCTCCTTGAGAGTTTGCTCCTTATATATTTTTTTCATTATTAAATTTCTCAAGTTTTATTGACTGTTGTATATATTTTTTGAGGTGATATTGTATTTTCTTTTCCTTTTTTTTATTTGAGCCTATTATGGGAGTACAAATGTTTAGGTTACATGTGTTGTATTTCCCCTCCTTCCCCCTGTAGTCAGAGCATCAAGCGGGTCCATCCCCCAGGCTGTGCGCATCACATTCATTATGTATGTATATACTCATCCTCTCCTCCCCGCCCCACCTGCCCAATACCCAATACATGTTATTCCTATAGGTCCACTTAGGTGTTGATCAGTTAATACCAATTTGGTAGTGAGTAAATGTGGTGCTTATTTTTCCATTCTTGGGATACTTCATAAGTAGAATGGATTCCAGCTCTATCCAAGAAAATACAAGATGTGCTATATCACAGTTGTTTCTCATAGCTGAATAGTACTCCATGGCATACATATACCACAGTTTGTTAATCCACTTATGTATTGATGGGCACTTAGCTTGTTTCCACAACTTTGCAATTGTGAATTGAGCTGGATGGCTTTTTTATAGAGTGTCTTTTGTTCTTTTGGGTAGATACACAGTAGTGGGATTGCTGGATCAAATGGTAGATCTACTTGTATCGCTTTAAGGTATCTTCATATTGCTTTCCACAGAGGTTGTACTAGTTTGCAGTCCCACCAGTAGTGTAGGAGTGTTCCTATCTTTCCACATCGACACCAAAATTTATTGTTTTGGGACTTTTTGATAAAGGCCGTTCTCACTGAAGATAGGTGATATCTCATTGTGGTTTTGATTTGCATTTCCCTGATGATTAGAGATGTTGAGCATTTTTTCATATATTTGTTGGCCATTAGTCTGTCTTCTTTTGAAAAGTCTCTGTTGATGACCCTTGCTCAAATTTTAATAGGGTTGTTTGATTTTTTCTTGGTTATTTTCCTAAGTTCTAAATAGGTTCTAGATATCAACCCTTTATTGGATATGTAGCTTGTGAAAATTTTCTCCCATTCTGTAGGTTGTCTGTTTGCTCTCGTGACAGTTTCTTTGGCTGTGCACAAGCCTTTTAATTTGATCAAGTCCCATTTATTTATTTTTGTTGTGGCTGTGATTTCCGTTGGGGTTTTCTTAATAAATTCTTTGCCTAGGCCAATGTATAAAAGAGAATTTCTAATGTTTTCCTCTAGAATTCTAATAGTTTTACACCTTAGGTTGAAGTCTGTTGCCCAGAGTGATTTAATTTTTGTGAGAAGTGAAAGGTGTG
Source organism: Mirza zaza (assembly GCA_008750895.1). Classification (NCBI taxonomy): domain Eukaryota; kingdom Metazoa; phylum Chordata; class Mammalia; order Primates; family Cheirogaleidae; genus Mirza; species Mirza zaza. The sequence goes on along the minus strand of VSMD01013189.1, from coordinate 10,852 downwards.
AATCCTGCTTCAGCCTTCTGCAAGTGGCTATCCAGTTTTCCCAGCACCATTTATTGAAAAAGGATTATTTTCCCCAGTGTATATTTTTGTCTGCTTGTCAAAGATTAGATGGCTACATGAGGATGGTTTTATATCAGGGCTCTCATATCTGTTCCACTGGTAAATATTCCTATTTTTGTGCCAATACCAAATTGATTTAATTATTACAGCTTTAGTAGTATAGTTTGAAATCTGGCATATTGATACCTCCCACTTTGTTTTTATAGCCTAGAATTGCTTTTGATATACAGGGTCTTCTCTGGTTCCAAACAAAGTGTAAAATTATTTTTTCTATATCTGCGAAAAATGATGTTGGGATTTTAATAAAGATTGCATTGAATATGTATATCAGTTTGGGTAGTATAGACATTTTACCATTATTAAGTCTGCCAAACCATGAGCATGGTATGGATTTCCATCTGTGTAGGTCCTCTGCTATTTCCTTCCTCAGTATTTCATAGTCCTCCCTGTAGATGTCTTTAACCTCCTTAGTTAAGTGTATTCCTAGGTACTTTATTTTTTTGTTGTTGCTATTGTGAAGGGATTGAGTCTTTGATTTGGTTCTCAATTTGATTGTTGTTGTTGTATATGAATGCTTCTGATTTCTGTGTATTGATTTTGTATCCTGAGACTTTACTAAATTCATTTATCAATTACAGGAGTGTCTTGGTTGAATCCTTAGGATTTTCTAAATATAATATCATATCATCAGCAAACAGTGAAAGTTTGATCTCTTCGGTCCCTATTTGGATACCTTTGATTCCACTTTCATGTCTGATTGCTATAGCCAGGAATTCCAGTACTATGATGAATAGAAGTGGAGATAGTGGGCAACTTTGCCTTATTCCAGTTCTAAGTGGGAATGCTTTCAATTTTTCCCCATTCAGTATGATGTTGGCTATGGGTCTGTCATATATGGCTTATATCATTTTTAGGTATGTCCCTTTCTATGCTATTTTATTAAGTGTTCTTATCATGCAAGGGTGTTTAATTTTGTCAAATGCTTTTTCTACATCTATTGAAAGGATCATATGATCATTGTTTTTGCTTTTGATTATGTGGTGAATTACATTTATAGATTTGTGTATGTTGAACCATTCCTGCATTCCTGGACGAAGCCCACTTGGTCATGATGAATTTTTTTTTTTTTGATGAGCATCTGGATTCGGTTCGCTAAGATTTTGTTGAGAACTTTTGCATCTATATTCCTAAGTGATATTGGTCTGTAGTTTTCACTCTTTGTTGCATTTGTTCCTGGTTGTGGAATCAAAGTGAGGTTGGCATGATAAAATGACTCAAGAAGGATCCCATCCTTCTCAATGTTGAGGAATAATTTATGAAGAATAGGCACCAGTTATTTTTTGTAGGTGTGGTTAAATTTGGCTGTGAAACCATGTGGTCCTGGACTTTTATGTTTAGGAATGTTTTTAATTGGTGTTTTTATTTTAGTTCTTTTTATTTTAGCTCTTTATTTTGGTCTGTTCAGGAATTCTATTTCTTCCTGGTTGATCCTAGGGAGGCTGTGAGCTTCATAAATTTGTCCATTCCCTCCTCATTTTCCAGTTTGTGTGCATAAAGCTTTTTGTAATATTCATAGATTATATCTTGTATCTCCATGGTATCCATTGCAATATCTCCTTTTTTTTCTGATGAAGCTTATTAGAGATTTTTCTTTTCTGCTTTTCATTAGTCTAGCCAAAGCCATGTCAATTTTATTTATTTTTTCAAGGAACCAACTTTATGTTTTATTAATCTTCTGTATAGTTTCCCTGTTGTCAATTTCATTTAGTTCTGATTTGATCGTGTTAATTTCACTTCTTCTGCTGGGTTTGGAGTTGGTCTGTTCTTCTTTTTCTGGCTCTTTGAGTTGATTCATTAAATTGTCTATTTGTGGTCTTTCTGACTTTTGGATATAGGCATTTATGGAAATAAACTTTACTCTCAGTACTGCTTTAGCTGTGTCCCAGACGATTTGATAACTTGTCTCTCCATTGTCATTAAGTTCAAAGAATTTTTTCATTTCCATCTTGATTTCCTCATTTATGAAATAATCATTTAGCGGGAGGTTGTTTAATTTTCACATTTTTGTGTAGAAATGTGAGTTTCTGTTAGGGTTGATTTCAACTTTTATTCCACTGTGTTCTGAGAAGATACATGGTATCATTTATATTTTTTTTAAATTTTATGAGACATGCTTTAGACATGTCCTAGGATATGGTCAATCTTAGAGAATGACCCATGAGCTGATAGAAGAACGTATATTCAGTGGATATACATATGGTAGAATGTTCTGTAAATGTCAGTCAGGCCCAATTATTCTAGAGTTTTGTTTAAGTCCATTAATTCTTTATTAATTTTCTGTTTGGAGGATCTGTCCTCTGCCATCAGTGATGTGTTGAAATCTCCCACTATTATGGGGTTGCTGTTAATCAATATGCTTAGATCTAGTAAGGTTTCCTTATGAATCTGGGTGTACCTTAGTTTTGTGCATATATATTTAAAATTGTTATGTCTTCTTGTTGAAATGTACCCTTCACCATTATATAATGACCATCTTTGTCTTTCACTATTTTTGTTTGTTTAAAACTAATTTATTTGAAATCAGAACAGCCACGTCAGCCTTTTTTGGCTTCCATTTGCTTGAAATACTGATCTCAACCCCTTTACTTTTAGTCTATATGCATCCTTGCAGTTTAGGTGTGTTTCCTGAAGACGGCATATACTTGGCTTATATTTTTTTATCCATTCAGCCGGCCTATGTCTCTTGATTGGGGAGTTTAAGCCATTCACATTTATGGAGAGAACCGATAGGCAGAGCAGATTTCTGTTCATTCTGTTGTGTTGGACGTTGTTGCTTTGTTTTCTCTATTGAGCCTTGGGATATCTGGCCTTTAATCTTTAGCTTTTGAGTGTTTTTACTTTCATGAGTGTTTATTATGCTGATCCATGTGTTACACTGTTTTGAGTACTTCTTGGAGAGCTTGTCTTGGTGAATTTCCTGTGTCTTTGCTTATCTGAGAATGTCTTTATTTCTCCTTCATACATAAAACTTAGTTTTGCAGAGTACACTACTCGAATCGGCTTTCCTTTGTATGTAACTTGCTTTTTTCGCCTTACAGCTTGTAGAAGGGTCTCTTTTGTTGGTAGTTGGTCAGTCTGATAACTACGTGTTGTAGTTATTTGTGTTGTATCTCCCAGGGTCCTTTGAGCTTCTCGTACTTGGATATCTAGCTTTTTAGCAAGACTTGGGAAATTTTCCTCAATTATGTCTTCAAATAGCTTATCCGACCATTGTGTTTTTTCTTCCTCCCCTTCCGGAATCCTTGACACCCTTAGTTTATATTTATTCATATAATCCCACAATTCTTGTAACCTTTGCTCATGTCTCTTAGTGTTCTTATCATGACATGGTGCTGAATTTTGTCAAATGCTTTTTCTGCATCTATTCAGAGCATCATATGGTCTTTGTTTTTGCTTATGTTTATGTGGTGAATTACATTTATAGATTTGCATATGTGAACCATCCCTACAGCTCTGGGATGGAGCCCACTTGTTCATGAAAGATTATTTTCTTAATAAGCACCTGGACTCAGTTAGCTAGGATTTTGTTGAGAATTTTTGCATCTATATTCATAAAGGATATTGTTCTGTAGTTTTCTTTTTCTTTGTTGCATCTTTTCCTATTTTAGGGTATTAGGGTGATTTCGGCTTCATAAAATGTGTTTAGGAGGATTCCATTCTTCTCAATTTGTGGAATAATTTATGCAGGATAGGCCCCAGTTCTTCTTTGTAGGTGTGGTAAAATTTGGGTGTGAAACCATCTGGCCCAGGACATTTATTTTTATGAGGTTTCTAAATTGCTGTTTCAATTTAAGTACTTGGTTTTGTTCTGTTCAGGAATTCTATTTCTTCCTGGTTGAGCCTAGGGAGGCTGTGTGTTTCTAAGAAATTGTCCATTTCCTCTACATTTTCCACTTTGTGTGCATAAAGGTTTTTGTAGTATTCATAAATTATATCTTCTATGCCCATGGCATCAGTTGTAATTTCTCATTTATTTTCCTGATGAAGCTTATTAGATATTTTTTTCTGATTTTCATTAGTCTAGCCAAAGGCTATTTTGTTTATTTTTCAAAGAACCAACTTTTTGTTTTATTTATCTTCCATGTATTTCCCTGGTATCAATTTAATTTCGTTCTGATTTGATCTTAATGATTTCACTTCTTTTTCTGGCTTTGGGGTTGGTCTGTTCTTTTTCCAGCTCTTGAGTTGATTCATTAGGGTACATATTTGTGATCTTTCTGACTTTTGGTTGTAGGTATTTATGTAAATAAACTTTCCTCTCAGGACTGCTTTAGCTGTGTCCCACAGATTTTGATAAGTAGTGACTCCTTTGTCATTTAGTTCAAAGAATATTTTGATTTCCATCTTGATTTACTTATTTATGAAGTGATCATTCAGCAGAAGATTGTTTAATTTACACGACTGTGTGGAAATGAGAGTTTCTGTTAGGGTTGATTTCTACTTTTATTCCATTGTGATCTGAGTAGATACATGGTATCATTTATATTTTTAAAAATTGTTTGAGACATGCTTTATGTCCTAGGATATGGTCAATCTTAGAGAATGACCCATGAGCTGATGGGAAGAATGTACATTCAATGGTTTTTGGGGAGAATGTCCTGTAAATGTCAGTCAGGCCCAATTGTTCTAGAGTTTTATTTAATTCCATTTTTTCTTTGTTAATTTTCTGTTTGGAGGATCTGTCCTGTGCTGCCAGTGGGGTTTTAAAGTCTCCAGCTATTAAGGCTCTGTTGTTTATAAATTTGTTTAGATCAAGTAGAGTTTATTTTATGAATCTCGGTGCACCTAAGTTGTGTGCATATATATCTAGAATTGTTATGTCTTCTTGTTGAACTGTACCTTTCATCATGATATAATGACCTTTTTTGTCTTTGGTTACATTTGGCAATTTAAAAATTAAGTTATCTGCAATCAAAGCCACCATGCCAGCCTTATTTTGGCTTCTGTTTGCTTGAAATATTGTTTTCCACCCCTTTACTTTTAGTCTAAATGCATGCTTGCAGGTTAGATGCTTTTCCTGAAGACAGCCGATATGTGAATTGTATTTTTTATCCATTCAGCCAGCCTATGTCTCTGGAGTGGGGAGTTCAAGCCATTCACATTTATTGGGAGAACTGATAGGTGGGACAGGTTTCTATTCATTCTGTTTAGTTTAACTTTGTTGCTTTGTTTTCTCTCTTGAGCCGTTGTGGAATCTGGCCTTTGATCTTTAGCTTTTGAGTGGTTTTACATTTATGAGTGTTTATTGTGCTTATGGGTGTGTAACACTGTTTTTAGTACTTTTTGGAGGGCGGTCTTATCTTGGTGAATTTCCTGTGTCTTTGCTTATCTGAGAATATCTTTATTTCTCTTTTGTATACAAAACTTAGTTTTGCAGGGTCCAAGATTCTAGGCTGAGCATTATTCTGTTTCAGAAGAGTGAGAATGGGGCCACAGTCTCTCCTTGCTTGTAAAATTTCAGTTGAGAAGTCTGGCATTATTTGGATTGGCTTTCCTTTATAAGTTACTTGCTTTTTTCACCTTATAGTTGGTAGAAGGGCCTCTTTAATCAATATTTTGGTCAGTCCTATGACTGTATGTTGTGGTGTCTTCCTGTTTGCATTGAATCTCTCAGGAGTCCTTTAAGCTTCTTGTACTTGGATATTTAGATTTTTAGCCAGTTCTGGAAAATTTTCCTCTATTATATCTTTAAGTAGCTTATGCAACCCTTGCATGTTTCCTCTTCCCCTTCAGGATTCCCCATAACCCTCAGGTTAGGTTTATTCACATAACCCCACATTTCTTGTAGACTTTTCTCTTTTCTCTTATTTCTCTGCTCTATCTCTGTGACTGACTTATTTAATTGGAAGGTATTATCTTTAATCTAGGAGATTCTTTCTTCTGTTTGATCTGTTCTTCAGGTTTTCTACTATGTTTTGTAATTCTTGAATAGATTCTTCATTTTCATTTCGGTTTGATTTTTCTTTATTATTTAAATTTCTTTAGTGAAATTTTCTTACAGGTCCTGAATTTTTTTTGAGGTTTCTCTGTGTTGGTTATACATTTTTTCCTTGCATGTCATTGAGTCTTCTTACAATCCATGTTCGAAATTCTTCTTCTGTCATTTTAGTGTTCAGACTTTGGTTGATGTCCATTTCTAGATTGCTGGTGTTCCTCTTTGGGGGTGTGCTTTCCATTTGATTCTTCATACTTCCAGAGTTTTTTCACTGATTTCTTCCCATCTGTATCAGTTGTTGTGGCTTGCCTTTAGATTTTCGTTTGAATAATGACACATCCTATTTAGTCTCTGAGCCAGTAGATGGTGTTTGTGAGTGAGATTTGACCACACCCTGTATGATGAGTCAGTAGATGCCATAGAAGGGTGTGCAGAATGACCTCCCTGTCACTAGGTTGCGCTTGCTGGGAGGAGCAGGCTACAGTGTTGTTTTAGGGTCCTGTTGTTTTGAGTACTGTTTTTGGGTCCAGCTCTTGTTCCTCTGGAAAGGCACTCTTGTGCCCTAGGTGGTGGGTAGGCCCTGGAAATTCCAGCTGTGTCCTTGTCCTCCACCTCTGTGGGGGCTGGTCCAGGAGTGAGTCTGGGTGGATCTGGGTTGGGTAAAGCTGCCCTCAAGCTCCACAAATGCTATTAGATGGGGTCAAAGTTCTGTTCTCTGATTCTGAGCAATGCTGTCAGGAAGGGACTGGAATGGCCCCATTTAGCCGAAAATCTGAGTGTGGAGTTCGAGTTGTCAGAGACCTGCAGTTTGGAGCAGGCCTCGATCCTTTCTGCCCACCCCTACTCCGAGGCTTTTCTTGGGCCTCTTCCAGCAGACAGGACCACATGCCAGCATATCTCCCCTGGCTGTGATGTGGGCCGGTTGGTTCTCTGCCCAATCGCAGCCTGGGCTGGGCTGGGCACACGGCCCTCATATGGGAGGAGGGTTGACCCTCAAGCAACTGATCTGCCCCAAAGGCACAGACTCCTCAGTAGGCACGTTCAGAAATATCCCTTCTGTGCCCCAGGGCAATGGGAGACCTGGGTGCATAAGATCTGCTCTGTAGGTCTGACCCCTGGGATTCAGAATTTAATCTCTGGCCCCAACAGAGAGAGGAGTGATGATCCTAAGTCACCCATGGGGTGGCCAAGCTGGGTTGATGTCTCTCAGCCCCAGGATCTGCCCCGTTCTTCTGGAGTCACCAGGCCAGAAGCACCTGAGAGGGCTAGAGGTTGGAAGCTCACAATTTGAGTACCCCTCAGTCTGCTGTAGGGCCCCAAAAGGAAAGGTCCTGTTTCCTGGAGATGCCTCTGGGTGGTGGTTAATTTGTATTTCTCTGCAGCCATGGATAGGGAACGGGGAGGAGAGAATAGAGCAATATGGTGCCTGCTGATCAGCTCGAATCTGTGCACATGGAGGTGCCCTGAGGGAGGTGGGAGCCTGGTGCCCCATCCGCAAGAGGCTCACTACTCACTGGTGGCAGCCATCACTGGGCTGGTGTTAGTAGGTCTCTCCAACCGCTGGGTAGCCCACCAGCAAGGGAGGGGAAAGTTAACTGCTCTACCTACCCTTGTCGCTGGTCTCCAAGCCTCTCAGGGTCCTTTCTCATTCCTGTTCTCTTCACACCATCTTTCCATGGAGTCTCCTATAGTCTCAGGTACCCCTCCTTCCGACCCTTGTCTGATGTATGCTTGTCTGCTTGTTTATTTTTTTCACTTTCTTCTAAAATCTGTCTTTTTTGTAGAGACACTCTGGCTTGTGGTTTTTCTTGTCTGTCATCTTGTCAAAAACCCAAAAATGACTTATTTATTCATAATTAATGATACATCTTTCTAGCTAACAGAAGTATCTTATATAAAGTAACATTTCCCCAAATAATTCTTTTATCTATGATAAAAGAATTTCTTTGTTGAAGATCTTATCAACAATTTTATTTCATTAACTGCATTGTGATTTTTCCAACAGGAAAATAGAGTCTATAACTTGAGAGACTTAATATCAAAATGGACAATATATGGACCATATATGAAAATGGAATTCAAACACACAACCTCTATAGCAACCAGCCTGGAGGGACAAATAATAACCTCTGTAGTGATTGACCTGATACTTTATGGGTAAAAGAGGAAAAAGATGAAACTATAGGAGGTTTTTGTGGATAGTCTAGAAAATACCTTCTGACAACAGTTGAGAGTTAAAGAAGGTACCAATATAATAGCAGACTCTTATTCTCACTTTGTCAATGGAATTAAACCTGAAATTGGAGAACTAACTAGAAAACAGAAATTAGAATGGAAAATAATCATTATATTAACTACAAACCAGGAAGAACATTTTTAAATGTCTCTAGAACACAAAAACAAGAAAGACCCTTAAATAAATGTATGGTTCTGCAAGTAAAAAGGTAGGTGGCTCACTTCCTAACAGATGACCTATTAACAAGGACACTTGTAGATATTATAAATAAAATGAACACTGGAAAAAAGATTTATCCATGCATGAAAGAAAACCAAGACAAAGAAAAATCCCTCAAATCAGATCAGTTAGAGTACTTTGAGAATGGAGAAAGCACTTAAACGCTCAAGGTGAATTAACTAAAATGTAGATGATCAATTTCATCAATTCCTTGTATATACTGGCACTACAGTTTCTACATCAAATTCTGCCAACATTGCTCAATTTATTCCTTGAAGTAAACATACCTCACAGGTATTAGGTATTTCAAATAACCCACAGACTTTCCCTTTTTCTTAGTCCTTAACTGTAACCCTTGGGTCCTTGACCAAAATACTCTTTTCCTGCTGTGATGCCACTCCTAGAAATATAATAGGTATGGACTTTCTTTGCAAAATGAATTGTAACATTAAATGTACACTAGAGGGACTTTTCTTGGTGCTCCAAAGGACTCTTCTATTCATAATCAAGTGTGCCTGCTCTGTATATATCTTTGACTTCTCCATTATATTTGGTCCCTGATTGTCTATTCATAATGGCTATCTCTCTCTCTCTTTCTTTCTCTCTCTCTCTCTCTCTCTCTTTCCTCTTTATGATAATTGTTAGGTTAGAACAAACACATTCTAATACCATTCTTAGATTACCCCCAATAGTAGCTACTGTTCTCAGCCTTACAGACTGCTGTATATGCCTTCTCTCACCATACCCCATAAAAACCTCTGTGTAATTCTGGTCTCATCAAACAAGACCATATGGAATTATAGACAAAGACATTTTCACTTGCACATAAATAGATAAATAACCTTAAAACTCAATGTGTGGCATTGGTACTTTCCTTTTCTTTCAGAAAAGGAATAATTATTTTTTTTCTTTCTATTTTTTATTTCAGCATATTATGGGGGTACAAAGTGTTAAGGTTACAAATAATGCCCTTACTCCCCTCCCCCCACAAGTCTAAGCTTAAAGTGTGACCATCCCCCAGACGATGCACATCTCACTCATTATGTCTGTATATACTATCTCTCCTCACCCTTCCCACCCATCAAATACCCAACTAATGTAGTTCCTATGGGTCCACTTAGGTGCTGCTCAGTTAATACCAGTTTGCTGGTGAGTATATGTAGTGCTTGTTTTTCCATTCTTGGGATACTTCACTTAGTAGTATGGGTTCCAGATCTAACCAGGAAAATATAAGATGTGCTATATCACCGTTGTTTCTCATAGCTGAATAGTACCCCATGGTATACACATACCACATTTTATTAATCCACTCATGAATTGATGGGTACTTGGGTTGTTTCCACAGCTTTGCAATTATAAATTGTGCTGCTATAAACATTCGAGTGCAGGTGTCTTTTTTGTAGAGTGTCATTGGATCTTTTGGGTAGATGCCCAGTAATAGGATTGCTGGATCAAATGGTAGATCCACTTGTATCACTTTAAGATATCTCAATATTGCTTTCCATAGAGGTTGAACTAGTTTGCAGTCCCATCGGCAGTGTAGGAGTGTTCTTATGTCTCCACATCCATGCCAACATCTATTGTTTTGGGACTTTTTGATAAAGGCCATTCTTACCGGAAATAAATGATATCTCATTGTAGTTTTGATTTGCATTACCCTGATGATTAGAGTTGTTGAACATTTTTTCATATGTTTGTTAGCTATTATTCTGTCTTCTTTAGAAAAGTTTCTGCTCATGTCCTTTGCCCACTTTTTGATGGGGTTGTTTGATTTTTTTTTCTTGCTGATTTTTGTGAGTTTTAAGTAGATTCTAGTTATCAGCCCCTTATCAGATGTGTAGGTTGTGAAAATTTTCTCCCATTTTGTAGGTTGTCTGTTTGCTTTCATGACTATTTCTTTGGCTGTGCAGAAGCTTTTTTTTTTTTTATTTCAGCATATTATGGGGATACAAATTTTAAGCTTTCAATAAATGCCCTTCCCCCCCTCCCCTCACAAGTCTGAGTTTCCAGCATGACCATCCCCCAGATGGTGCACATCTCACTCATTATGTATGTATATACCCGCCCTCCTTCCCCCTCCCCCCTGCCCAATACCCTATTACTGTAGTACCTATGTGTCCACTTAGGTGCTGCTCAGTTAATACCAGTTTGCTGGTGAATATATGTGGTGCTTGTTTTTCCATTCTTGGGATACTTCACTTAGTAGTATGGGTTCCAGCTCTAACCAGGAAAATATAAGATGTGCTATATCACCGTTGTTTCTTAGAGCTGAATAGTACTCCATGGTATACATATACCACATTTTATTAATCCATTCTTGGATTGATGGGCACTTGGGCTGT